>CAEGAE010075062.1:0-14039 GCA_903067095.1 Girardinus metallicus
TGTATGCTATGTTATACATGCATAGGATATAATGTAAACAGCACTATCAGAGATGCAATAAGTTTATAGCAGGTGTGGGAATGATCTAATATTCTAACTGTTGATTTCAGCCGGTCACACTGTTAGCAGAAATAGAGGGTCCCAAAACCAAATTTCGCTTAGGGCCCCATGGAGGCTTGGGCCGGCCCTGCACACTTTTGTAATTTTTCACATCTATATATTCTTGGGTGCAAAATGTTTGGTATAAAACAAAGTGTTGTGTTTTTTAACTGTCATTTTTATATGATACTAAGTCGGGACACAAAGTTTGTGCTAATTTTTACCTTTTGACTCATTTAATAATCTTGGTTAAATACAGAAATGGTTTTAGAAGAATAAGGTTTTCACTTTTGTTGTTGGGATTTAACTAAAAATAAATTCAACCCTAAAGGTTAGAAAACTTCACCTTTTATTATGAGACAAATATCTGAGACCAATTTTTTGGACCTTTTCTACTTTGTTTTATAACAACATTGCATGTTTAATTTGTTAAACAAAATTAGGGCTGTTGTAAACAAATATTTTAGTTGTTGAGCAATCTATCGATTATTCTTACGATTAATCGAGTAATCGGATAAAGAAAATAATAAAATAAAATACTGGTAAATCTTAACATAACAGCGGTGTTGTTATCAGATTGGGTTGATCATCATACCAACATCAGTTCATATTTGAACTTCCCTAACAATAACTTCTCTGTAGTTTAGAAAATTAACCTGTAATAATAATAGCTCACTTTCTAAGTTAACCTGAAGAAAAGTTATACAAAAATCAGAAATTATATTCAATTTAATAATAAAGAGGCAGGCTCACAATATGCTTATATTTTTAAAAAGTGTATACTCCAGCTTTTCGTTTATATATTCATCTCCAGTCAATTTAATAGATGAACTCTCACCTTCCCCAGACATTTATAGCTTTTTTGTTCATATTAGCGACAGAGTTTGGCTCCTTAGTTTGTCACAGAAACATCCACCAGCCATGTACCCCCACGATGCCCTACGCCACCAGTTTGTTTAGACCGGGATGATATGAAATTTATTTTCCGGTACGTCCGTAAAGCTACAGTTACACTATAAGCATCAACTACAGAACAGCCGCCGGCAGTGTACAGTCTATCCGCTCACCTATATAAATATTCCTGCAGCGCCCTTCCCCGCTGTTCGCTCTGAACACTGGCCACCAGGCAGCAGCTCTGGGAGGAGAAAAGCTGCCGAACTCCAAACATCGCGCCAGTTATTTTAAGGATGCTTATTGGTCTCCTGAAAAACAATAAAAGCCCGGACATTATCATGAATCAGTAAAATCCTCCCAGAGCAAACTTGAAAATGCTGCTAACACTTAACTTTCATCAATAACTCAGGCAGAAACGAGAGCGTTGTGCAACGCTAATATTGACCCGGCCGGAATGGTGAGATAAATAATAACACATAAATTAACGAAGCTTCAAGGCAGATAAATTTTCCTAGAGGAATTTTAATAATCAAGGTACTTGAATAATCGAGGAATCATTTCAGCCCTAAACAAAATGTTTAAAAAATACTCGACATAGTGATTTTGTCCCAAAGTTTAGTCTGCACTACCTTAAACCAATCAAATTTCCCTTCAGGAAGTAAACAAATCAAAGAAGTATTCAGGAGGTTCTGAACAAAATTCCAACATTATCCAACCAAATGGCTTCCTAAAGCCTTTGAGCCGTCGCTTTAGATAATCTTCATCTCACTCTTTAATACTGACTTATTTCTCCTTTTCTAGCAGCACAAATCGGTAACAATCCATCTTTAAGAAACTGTTTATGGGGCTTAATCATATTTTTCTTTCCATAATCCATTTCATATTGGCTCCTGAACCAATGTGTAGTTCAGTGTGGTCTCAGGGTCCAGGTAACAAACCAGTTCATGCGTTCATGTTTCCATGCGCGTGAGCTGGAGTTGTTTAACTTGAGGTCATTAGTTAATCTTTATTCATCAAGAGCGGACATGATCCAGCATGTGAGCTATGCACTTTGTAAAAATAAGTCTTCTCTTTTGCTGCATGTCTTCAAATATTTGCTTTTGCTTTGTCTCAGATCAACAGAGAAACTGCTGAAATGTTCTCCAAAGTTCAAAAAGGCTCATCTTTGAAGACTGCACGGGGATTTTTATCTACACAGATGTGTGGTGTGTGGGTGTGTGTGGGTTGGTGCGCATGTGTGTGTACTAACCAGGGAGTATATTTGGATGTAAAGTGGTTCTTTTTTTTTTGAAACAGAGGTTTTTTTGGCCTTTGGGAAATATTCAAATCATAATTAACTTTGACATCTGAGACAAAGCTGGCTTTAGTTTCTCCCTCGTCTAGGTGGTGTTGATCAAAATCAGAACTAAATTCCCTCTGGAAATCCTCTGTGTCCCTTTTGTTCACCTGTTGACTTCAGGCATATGTGCGATTGTTCGTCCTCCAGAAATCCTATTCCAGTTAGAAGTGGAGAGCAACAGGTCAAAGACCAGTTAGTATTCACCTCGGGCCAAAGGGTGTGTGAGTGGATTAGGGGCTGGGAGGCGTTCACACCTCCCTCAGGAGACACATTCTTTTGACTAACAACTGCAGGTTTGATTGCCAAATGTGTTTGACTCCCTTATGAGCGTTTCATAGTTTAAATAAGTTCTAGTTTCAAAACTGCAGAAGTTTAGCTTTTGTGTTTAAAGTCCTATTTTAAGAATAGGTCAGAAATGGTTGCTGGTTTCTGAACACTTCTCTTCCTCCACCTTTTATTGTTAGGTGATCTGGAAACGTCTGAGTTTCCTTTTCAGACCAGTTGCCCTGGCAACCCGATCTGGGATTCAGCTATTGTGGCTAATGAAGTAGCGGAGAGCCGGACATGCTACCAGTCAGAATAAAACATGAGATTAGAGTTAGAGCTTGAACTAGATCTACAGGAGATTGACATTAAGTGTTTTCATAACTAACATCATGCAAGGATATTGAAAGAGTGATGCAGCAGGCTGGAAGGATATCCTGTAGCAGTCAGTATGGCAAAAAATCTGAAGACAGTCTCATGATCATTTTCAGGCAGCAGAGATGATTTTCCACCGTAACACAGATAACACTCTGTTGGCGAGTCCTGCTAATTCACCTCCTTTGCTCTTGCTGCCCCTCTTTAAATCTCTGCCTAGCTTCTTGACAATGTGGTCAGACAGAGACACGTTGTCACTTTGACTTCCTTCTTCTTCTCCTGCTCTGCTTCCATGAAGCCTCTTTTTCAACTCATCTTAGGGTCATAGTTCAGGTGTTACTTTAGCTTTTGAGATGCTAATCAGCTGCCTCCACTTGTAAAAACTATACAGTGCTACTATGGTTACGCGTTATTACAACTGTCTGAAAGTGAAACAGTAAAAATCCTTTCAACTGCAAAGCTTCCAGAACCAGAGGGAATAGTTGTCAAAACCTTCAATAAGTCAACCAAAAATATGTTCAAAAACTACAGATCAGAACTACGTAGCTCATTCTGCCAGCATAATCGGTGCAGTTCTGAACCCAGAAGATAACCAGAGTTTATCTTCAGTGTTTTCATGTAGCTCTTCTATTTTTGCCCTCAAGAAAAACATTGTTTAAAATCACGAACTAGCTGCTTCAGCTAACACTGACTATAAAATGTTGTGGATATGGTGCCAGAGTTACCTGAACATTTAAAAATCCTTCGCTGGTAATTTTTTAATTTTTCTTGCTTCTACCTGTTGGTTCTTTTTCTTTTTCTTTCTGGAAACTGGTTCCAGAATGAAGAAAATCTTCAACTGAGACGCTTCCATTTTTTGTCTTTAACATAAACGTTGACCTGTGCCTTTTTCTTCTCTGTTGTCTGTTTATTTCCACATGTCTGACTCCTAACCACACTGTTGCCCTTAGTTTATGTCTCTGTTTGGCTCTCCCTCTCCAACTCTTCTGCCTGAGCACATTAAAGTTCTTCTGGTCAGGATGCTTCCAGAATCCTGATCAGCTCAAATTTGCATCTAAACAATGGGACTGAGTTGAGAGGCCATTCCTTTCCTCTCTTTTCTCCTCCTTCAACCCTCTGTCACTCCTCTTTTTTCCATCCTCCGCTTTGCTTTGGTGCCTCTGCTAGCAGGACCTATTGCTGCTCCTTTTTATGTTTTATGAAAATGGAGAGCAAAGAATGAAGAGGCAGCCAGTCTGACGACAGAATGAACTGAATGCTTCTGGACTTCATCTTTGCTCATGGACCTCATGATGATGATGAAGTCCACACACATTCCCCAGCCTGGTGCTCTTAAGCAAGCTTACACAATGTGACAGCAAACCTTCTGTAGTGCAATCTATTCACAATGCCTAAATCCCTGGTGTCCATTAGACAGCCCGCAGCACAGACTGCTGGATGAACAGATTCCTCATCAGCTTCAGTTCTTTTATTCTTCAGTGTTTTCATGTAGTTATAGGAGCAATGTGGAGCCCAAAACAATTCAAAATGAGACATTTACATAAAACATCCTCATTTCTCCAAACTAAAACTGATTTTGATTTTGAACAAACACACTAATGCTCTGAAACAGGAGCTAGACAGAACGGTTATGTAATCTGAAATGTTATCAGGCATTAGACGACGCATTGTTTTCTGATTCAAAACCATCTGAATAATGGTCAGTGGTTTGTATTGTAATGTTTAATAGTGACTGATATTCAGAGGGAATACAAATCAGCTTAGCTTTTTTTGAAATTAAAAACTAGATTAAAAAAATAGATATCCATGTAAATTTACTAGCTAACACAAAGCTACCAATATTTCATTATGTAGAGAAATATAAAACAAATGTATCTGGTGACATTACAATAAAATCAACCTAGTCACTATTAACTCCTGGTTTTACTAAACTTAATTCTAAAGTCTACAAGAATTGTGTCTCTTATTTGTAACCAAAGGAGCTGTCAGGATTTTTCATAGACTAAAAAGTGTAACATGACAGAAGAAGAGTGTCTTCTGTCATGTGTGAACATTCAGAGCGCTGTAATGCCGGTTCGCTGTTTGCTGTATTCACCTTTGTACTGAGAGTTTCTCACTGTTCCATTTGTCCTGCACTCTGCACCCCCCCAATAGGAAACCCACAGAGGTGAGAAGTACCCCAGACAAGGGCAGAACGCACAGCGGTAGGGTTTATGCTGCGCATGTACAGCCAGAAAACAACTGTTAGCATTGTGCTAATGAGCCTGATCAGTTTGACACCATAAGAAATGAGTCATATGAGCACTTTGTTCATGGGAGGCAGGTTGCTGTTTATAATGAGGTGGAAGCTAAGGGTCACAAGCCCATGCACATCTGATGATGTTCTAAAATCACAGTGCCATCTAGGGGCCTGGCATGACAACTACACAGCAGACTCAGGGTGTTTTGGCAGTGCCGTCTAAAATGTGGAACTTTTACCCAATCAATATCCAAATAGGCCTGACGCAATATGCAACAATCATATCATAGCTTAAAACAAGCTCAATCATTTCCGATTGCATGATTTATCATTTTATCTTCTCTCTCTTTCTACCAAATACTGGATGATAAAAGTCTTCAGTCTGGTCTCAACTGGATCCTTTTTGAAGAATAATGTTGTTTACAGAGACTTCATATTTCATCTTATGTGTTGATATTTTAAATGTCTTCCAGTTCCATTGTTAAATGTTCATTAGAATTTAAGGTTTGTTGATCTTTGAGAATGTGTTCTTGCATTATTATGTCATTACTTGAAAATGGTCTCAAAACAACAATATCATTGTTTATTGTAATAACATCTGGGACAATTTATTGTCTAGCTGACTGCGTTACCGTAACATCTGAATGAACATACCAACTGTTTCCACACAGCGGTCTCATGTAACTTAGCCTCATTGAGTTGCATCTTCCAAGTTGGGTTTGGATGAAAATAAACATCTTTATTTCAGTTTCTTTTAATTTAGCCGACTGGCCTTGGAGAGTGGTTATATTAAAAAGCTTGGTCTCAGGAGGATTTCTCCTCTGCTTCGCTGCCTGAATGACAAAAAGAGCCAGTTGTTTTTTAATTTTCAAATAAAAATGTAAAAAGTAAAGTGTGGCATGTATATGTCCCCCTCAGCCCACACTATTCAGAACTTTTTCTATCTGCTATCCCAGAGGTAACTCTTTTGGGGTGTGCCTCCATTTCCTTAAAAATGCTCAAACTCTCTGTCTGCTTTTTTCATGGTGTTTGGCCAAATACACATGGGACTTCTTATGGCTTCTTTTCAGTTCTTCCATGAAGCAAGGTTTATAGAGAACATGACTAATGGTTGCCCAGGCTACAGATTCTTCCACCTGAGCTTTAAACCTCTGCTGCTCCTCCTCTGCAGTTGTGGCGTACTTCTATTTTCAAATGATGGATGACAGGAACAGTGCTCTTTGAGGAAGTTCACGTAAAGCATCAACATGTGACTTTTACAGGGAATGTATTTGCATATTTGTTAAATCTGTCACCATGTTGTGACAGTTTGATATGAGACAGATAATCTGGATCGATCGATTTCCTCCACCTCCTCTCTGAGGAGGGGCTTTGCACTGTCAATCAACCTTGTGTACACCCTTCTAAATGTGCTAAGGGTGGAGAAACAACTCATTGTTCTGGGAAAAAAAAACTTATCCACTGTTATCAATGACTATGCTAACTAACCTTAGCATTCATGGCATGCTGTGGTGAACCAGCTTTTGTGTAGCAGGGAGCAAGGGGGAGGGGAGTAACGGCAAGTACACAAGAGTGATTGAAAGCACTAAGACCCTCCACCTGGTTCTGATTGGTTGTTTCTGACTGAACTGTGTATTTCTGCAGTTTGTACTGGGAGCACTGAGAGAAGGTAGAAGAGCTGTTTTTTTCCCCATCTATTTTATATCAAACAGTAATAACATGATGATAATTTTAACTATGCAAAAAACATTTTAAAAAAATTACGTTGCGAATTTTGATAGGCTAAAAACCAAATGCATGCCACAATGTTCAAATATTGATTTGTTAGATTATTCAAAATGATTCTCTACTTTGTGTTTGTATATAACATAAAATCCTAATAAAACTCATTAAAGATTCTGGCTGTAACGGGACAGCCCATTCTGAGTCAGGGGGAAATATTTGTTGTTATTTCATTATAATTGTTTTTTAAATCAAAATGTATTTCCAGGTTAACTGTGTTTTGTGAGCTAGTTCTTTTAGAAGTCCATTCCTAAACTCAAGCTGCTTCTTTCTGTTCTGCTTTGCTTCGTTGCCCTGCTTGCCAGAGTAACTCGACCCTGGAAAGGACTGCCACTCACCTGGGGAGGAAAACCATTTTAGCACTTTGACCCTTTAAGTAAATGTGTTTATTATTGAAGTGAAGACGTGCTTTGAAGACCTGCCAAAGAACTAGTAATGGAACAGATTTCCCAAATACTCAACTCTCCTCAGTATTTACATCACCAGCTGAAATTCCTAACCTGGTTAGTTTTCCAAGCCGAGTAGAAAAATTGAGCCTGCAGCTTTTTGAGACCTTGGAGATGCTTTATCTTTCCTCTGATTAAATCTCAGAGGAAAGCAAAAAGCCTCCTGTGGCCGCACGCTCTGCCCTCTGCAGGCTGCTTCTTGTCTGCTTGGAGCCTGTCAATGTGTTGATGTATTTCTGTGGCCGCTCTGCAGGGCTCTAAATGCTTGTGCGCTCAAACACCAATCCACTTTGATGTCTGGACTGAAACTTTATTCAATGTTTTGAAGATTAAGTGTGCGTCAGCATGCACCACCCGAGCCTCTCCACTTCCCCTGCCCTGCTTTTAAGATTCCTTCACAAGTTCTCTCTAGGCCTCAAAGTCATCTGCAAACATGGTTATCATACCCGATGCGAAGACTGTTATGAGCTTCAGCACGCGTCCACTTATTTAGATTACTTCATCTGGGTGATCGCCAAACCTCCCGGTAGCTTTTTTCCATTCCAGATTTATCACGTTGCTTCTTTCCTTTCCATCTTTGAGTGTGCTGTCCTGTTCCGTTGCTCCCAGAAGGCTGAAGTGTGCTGAGAATCACGGTCAGAGGAGTGCTTGGGCTATGGGGGCGGCCTACGATTGGACATCCTCCAGAGGGGGATGCGGTGGCCGAGTGTTGGGAGCGTCTGCCTCTCTAAGGCCAGCCCCTTTGTCTCTCTAATGGCTTGGCCGAGTAAAGTTAGCCGCTTTGTTCAGGAGGCGTTAGGGGTCATTTTACCTGATGATGTCAGTTTCTCTCCTGCTCCTGGGGGATGGGATACTCTTTAGATAATCTCTGAACTGAAAACTTGTGGTCACTTTTAAGGAGATAACTAACCCATTGTACTATTGGACATTAGAGATATTTATTTCTGCTGCAGTCCGGCCTCTGGTAAAGTCATTTAACCCAGTAATGTGGTGTTTATTAAACCTTTTAGGACTTTTCTCTTTAGAGAAAGGTTAGAGGTCAGAGTTCAACTGCAATACTAAGGCAAGGGAAGGACTCATTTTCTTATTTGAAGACACTATCAAAATGGAGGCTCACCGCAGAGGCCTAAATTCACATAAACTAATTGAGGCCAGCACTGATACAGTATGTCCCCTGACTGCTCCCACTTTCCCTTTATTACCTCCAAGGTTTGTCTTCTTTGTATTGAAGTATAACATTAGTGCATGTCTTATTGGTCGCAGAGGCCTGCTTAATAAACCAGTTGTTCCAGGGACTCGGAATATGTCTCAATCAGTCATGCTAAATCAAGTTACAGTGACATTTATAGGACAAAGGATCGGGCAGTTCACCACTGGCAGAGGCCCAGAAGGACTATTATTATTTATGGGAACTACTTAGACATATTGATCCACCCTCTATAAAATGAACAAGATACTTTTTAAAGTTACTCCCTTTGCTTCAAGAACACTGGAAGGACTACAAGCAGAAGTTTTGTCCGGTCTCAGCCACAACTTGATTACCAAACAAGGAATATTTCTGTGTTATTAAAATGATTTGTGCAAATGGAATTCATACTCTTTCTCCTTTGGGTTTCAATCTTTACATGTTAAAAACAACAGCATGGTGCAGAGCAGAAGCTGTATTCATTCATAATGGGCATGAGTCTCATTGATTAGGGTTCTGGATGATTCGTTTCAACCTTGGTGTTACTACACAGCCTGGAACCGGAACAGACTCAACATCAAACATTACAGGCACAAATACATAAATACACTCATTACTAAAAATTAGTGAGATGTCCCTTTACAGATAAATTACATGCTGTGTACCACGGTACTTTGGTTGAGCCGTATGAGTATTGGTAGATGGTCATGTGGTTGGTTTCCTGCCACACTCTGCTTTTAAAGTGAAGGCATAAATTTCAGAAGGGTTGAGGTCAGGGCCATCCCAGAATCTTAATGTTGGTCTGCTTTAGCTATTCCAAAGCCAGTTTTGATGTGTGTTTGGGATCAGTATCCTGCTAGTTTCAACCATCTGGCTGTTGATGTTCAAAGCCTCCCCTTGACTCGCCGCCACACGCCTCTGATCATCTGGCTGACGATGACACTTTTGTTCAAAAAGGCATCTGGCCTGCCCATATGTGTAGCTGGGAACTTCATTTGAGCTCAAAGGTGCTGGTTTTGGAGCAGGCATTTTGTTTGGCTCCGATCTCAGTGCATGGTGATATTAAACTCACTCCGAAGTGAACTAATGCTTCCACCAGTTTCCAGTTGGAAGAATCTCAACCGTTTTGATAAGGTCAGTGGTCAAATATCAAGCCAGAATTATACATTGATGTTTTTGGTACGAAAGTAAGCGAATGGTTTCTCTGATCCCTTCTAAGGGTGATTTATCCAAACATTATTTGGGATGTGTGGCTACATTTAAGATCTATATAATGTTGAACCTTTGTGGACGAACAAAAGCTCAGATTAAATTCAGAGATCTTTTTATTTAATCCATTAAAGTTGTTTGTTGTGTGATGATTTCACCCAGAGAAGATAACGGTTTAAAATCACTGTTAAAGCCTGGAATTGACATGACTTTCACCACTGTAAATCATTACAAAGCAGAATGGCTGCAGGAAGCGGTTTTTGGCTCTACTGTGACACAAAGTCATTGTGTGGATTCTCTGAGTACATATTTAGTCCAAACCAAAGTTCCATCACTCCGACTTGCTCACATCTAGTGAACAGCTTTTAATACTAAGCATATAGTGAGTAAGGGCACTGGCATCAGCCTTCCTATTTGCATTCAGTTTCCAGCGTTTGCTAAAGTGCTCTTGTACCTGCCTGGTTGCTAAGGAATTGGCACTCGGGTAATGAAATGCCCATCGCTGACGGGAGCACTTGATTGTGCTGAGACTGAGAGAGTGGGGCCAAGTGAGAGGGGGAATGGAGCCAGAGTGAGGGAGAGCTGGGATGAGTGAACATATCAGGGTTGGGAGAGGCGAAGTGGCAAGAGCGGCTCTGGTGGCAGTCATCCAATACCAGAGGAAGAGTTCTGACCAGTCTGCTTACAGAACATGCTCTTCAAAAGTTGTAAAACTCTCAAGGATAAAAAGAGTACGACCATGAAAGCTTTGCTGAATATTAACAGGGCTCCATTTATTTATCTTTCAGCTTGAAATCAAGACAGGAGGACCATAAAGACAGCAGCTGAGAGTTTCACCCCAGCAGCTACTTTTCCATTACAAATGTGTGCAAAACTCTGTCAGGGTAATGTTGAAAAAACATAATTTCACAATTGTGGTGTTTCGGTTAAATAAGAAACACATTTAAAATCACATTAATTGCACCCGGTAAGTTATTAAAGAGACTTGCCAACTACTTCCTGCTCCAGTGGCAACATCCAGTTATTGATTATGTGACTTGTGTGATCAGAAAAAAGTTTTACAGAATAAACCAATTTCAATAAGGTAAAAAATCCTCATCATAGCGACAAAACACTTTACTTAAATTGTTGCGTTTCCATTAAGCAAACTAATGCTTAATGGAAACACAAATGAAAGCGAAGTCCTGTTTTACCATCATTTTAATAACATTCTTATTATTGATTTGCATAGTTGTTTTCAGTTCCTTTAAAATGGTTTCTTCCTGTCTTCACTTTAAAACGATGCTGAAACATCTTTGAGTTTTCTTCTCTCAGCAAAAGCATTCACACCAAAGAGTGTGACTGTGCCATCTGCTTGCTCCTGAGCATGAGGCGTTCACTTATAGGGAGAAATATGGTATCTTTGATTTTTTGATGATGTCTAAGTTGATCTCTGTGTCATAGTTAATTTACAATGGCATGGTCAGCCATGTTTTCTAGCTTTTTTGTGAAGAGAAAAATTAATAAAAAAAATTTAAAAACATCTTAAAATTAGATTCTTTTTCTGGATTTTCCCTTTTTTTTTTTTGGGTAAATAGCTGTGTGAAATCATATTTAACGCTTCCTGTTTTTCTCTTTAAATCACATTAAATCACAAACATGCAGTCCAGTTAAGGGTCACCTGTATGACAGGTGGGCCATTTAAACCTCAGCGTGTTGCCGCAGTTACCTTCAGGGCTCACATAGTGCCAGTTGTTGACCAGGGTTCTGGGTTTGCTCCCAGCAGGTCCTTATCTCTGAATGAGACGTTGGCTGCATTCCGGCATCAGAAAGCTGCCAGACATAACATGAGGTGTTTTTATTTTACAGGAGGTTACCTGGCTTCTCGTTTTTTATTAACCTCTTCAGTAGATGGTGGAGGATTGACATGAACAATTGTAATCTTTGATTATATTCTTTGAATAAGTAACACCTCGAGTTAACTATAAAACTCACAGAGGCCGTCTCACTGGGTATTTTTCTGTCTTGGTGATTTTTGGACAGTTTCTCCAATGCCTTCAGGGCTTTATGGGTAAAACGAACTTCAGGCTCTGTAGAATCTAAACAATATTCTTGGGCTTGTTGTCGCCTGGCAATAATGACACAGTGTCAGGAAATCCAAGTCATGGCGTCTGAAATTAAAGCTGTTCCCTATTTGACATGTCAAATAGGGAACAAAGGAGAGGGTGGAATAGGTGATGTATACATTCCTGGAGAAAACATTTGATTAAGCGTCTGTCATTAATCAGCTAATACGGAATAACTAAACCTTTAAACTGGTAATGATGGGATTAGTTTTCCTTCCCGTATGCATTGTTCCCTACAGTCATTAAAACGTTCACAAATGAAGCTTCTGCTGTAATCTGTGCTGATTATGTCTCCTGTTTGGTTCTGTTTAATCGGCCCGCTGAGCCGTTCTGAGCTTCTCCAGCTCTTATTCCTCCAAACTTCAAACACGCTGGGTGGAACTGACTGAAGCTGTGCGCTAACTAAATTGCTACCTGCAACAAGGAGGCCTTAACAGAAACCTGTTTTGTAGACACAGGTGTTTTCCTCGTAATATCACAGCGGAAGAACGAGGTTAAAAGAAAGACGCATCATTCAGCCAGGATCTGTTCAAGCAGAGCTGCTGCTTTTAGGGGAAGCCTTCAACAAAAAGGGAACAGATCCAGTCATTTTCCGACAAACAAAGTTTCTACACTCAGAGGCTCAGGAAAATATTAATACCTGGAACTTTTTCACATTGACTCATACAACGACCATATTAGAGATGCACCGATTTGAAATTAATGTCTTCATCTGTCCAGATATTGAAAACATTCTAGATGAGCTTTTCAGTGACATGATCCATGAGGCAGATCTATTCAGTCTAATTCTATACTTCATTTTTTATTTTACATTATATTTATAATTTCTAATTGCTCTTTCTGAACCGTTTGATAGATTTGTTGCAATTTTTTTTGTACATGTTTGACTGATGTAGTAAATCTGTTGTTTTTATCAGTTTTTATCATTTTCTTTATTATTTATGTTTTATTAGCTGCTTTATTCCTCATCACACTGACTAATCAAATTAAAGCTGGTTTTACAGGTTAGCTTGTGAAGCTATTGGTGTATTTATATTAGCTGTACTGTTGCAGAGTTATTAAATAAATTTATAATTCAGTAGATGTATGTCTGATTTTCTGTATTGGATTGGTATCAGCCGATATCAAACCTCAAATATCGGTATAGAAAGTGAAAGAAGAGGATCGGTGCAGCCCTAGATTTTAATAAGACTAAACACATTACATAGTTCAGTCATTATCAGGCTGATCTTTTCAGGTCTATTCTGTTAATCGTGAGTTTCTGCTTACAGATGATGAAAACACAACAAAATGAGAATATTAGAAGCCAATAGAGAAGTCATTTTTAAATGTGGATTAAATGAAAAAATAAGTTTAATATTTGCTTAAAGGGCACCAGCAACCCTCCCGACCCCAGTAAGGGACAAGGGTGAATAGAAAATGGATGGATGGATGGATTTGCTTAAAGGTTTAATCTGCAAAACAATCCTGTTTTAATTTCCATCCATCCATTTTCATTACACCCTTGTCCCTTAGTGGGGTTGGGAGGGGTGCTGGTGCCTATCTCCAGCCACGTTCCGGGTGAGAGGCGGGGTCCTGTTGTAATTTATTGAATATAATTTTACTGAGATAACTTTAAAGGTGAATGATTGTGAGGAATTTATTTAGGGGCATTAGAGGAAAGGAGCTCAGCATAGATAATACACCACACCTTATAAAAAATGAATTTATTTTTCATTTCAAAACTACACGTTTCTCTTTATCTAATGGATTCTGGCATGTGAATACCTTCAGAAGGGACTGAATGAATATGGATGTTAACATATGGAGCCTGTATGTATAAAACCAGGTCCTGAAACCAGAGAGCAACTTTAAAGTTATAATAATGATAATAATCAATTTTATTGATAATGTTATGGCTGCACAGTGGCGCAGTTGGTAGAGCTGTTGCCTGGCAGCAAGAAGGTTCTGGGTTTGATTCCCGGCCCGGGGTCTTTCTGCACGGAGTTTGCATGTTCTCCCTGTGCATGTGTGGGTTCTCTCTGGGTACTCCGGCTTCCTCCCACAGTCCAAAAACATGACTGTCAGGTTAATTGGCCTCTCCAAATTGTCCCTAGGTGTG
>CAEGAE010075067.1:0-152198 GCA_903067095.1 Girardinus metallicus
AGGGGGGGGGGGGGGGTGTGGGGGGGGGGGGGGAGGGGGGGGGGGGGGGGGGGGGGGGGGGGGGGGGGGGGGTGGAGCGCACAGCAGCAACCAGGGAGAAAACGGAGCGAAAGAAAAGAACGTGTCTTCACGGTAAATTTTTTACTTCTCTTCTGCACAGATGTGGAGCTGGAGAAGCTTTAAGTGGCTTTTAAAGCTCTAAATTCTATTCATCCTCTGTCTAATGCCCGTTTTTTTCCTTTAGCATTACAACAGAAACTCACACTTCCTAGAGACAGGAAAAAAAAAAAAAAAAAAAGCATTCAGTTAGAGCGAGCTGGACGTACATAGGACATAATGTCTGCTGTCTGGACACGGAAGACGTGAGAAACTCAACAGACAATGCTTTTCTTCTTCTCGACTTTCTGTTTTTAATTTTCCAAAGGAAAAAAATAAGATTTACCTTCAAACATATTCGTGAGAAATTTGTTAACAGTCTATTCTATACATCTTTTTTTTTTTTTTTACTTATATTACCTTGATTTATAAACATTACATAAAACTTTCCTCCAAACCACTAAAGACAACAAAGCATTCTATTCAAGACGAGTAAATATGTGGAAACTTTGAAGAAAATATCTTCACACTGAAGCGTACCTTCATCTACAGATGACATCTACTTTGACACTTTGTAAAAGATTTCTTCTTGTCCGAGTGGCATCTGTAGATAAAAAAATAACCTAATAATAACCTGTGTGACAACAGGAAGTAGGCCAAAAGACAGCAAAAAGAAAAGCATAAGGTGCCAAAGGAAATAAATGTAATAATCAATTAGGATAAAAAGTCTAGGTGGAAAGTATTTTTTTCCTTGTAAAAAAATAATAATTTAATAACTTACAAGTTATCTTTGTCTGATCTTGCAATTTGTTTGATGATCTGAAATGTGTTTCCACTGCAGTGCATATTCACATCTGTAATAAAATGTATTTAATAACTGCAGTTTTCTAGAAACTTTAATGTAGCTGTAACTTTGCAATTCTTTAGAAATGAAGACAAAACAATTTAAAAAAACATGTTCAATGGTATTTCAAATAATTCTGTACTTCCAGAAGAGAATGCTTACAGATCCATATAAGAAGCTATTGCAGTTGTAATTAAATCAATCGAGCTTTCATAGGAACTTTGCATGCAGGCAAACAGAAACCACCACAAACAAGATACACATGTTGCCAATATCTGGTTATATTTAGGAACATTTATGATCTGTGGTGACATTATTGCATTTTTTATTATTTATTGTCATACGCTACCAATATATCGGCTGGTCCTCTGTAACCGCAGCTGCGTGAAAATAGCCTGTAAATTTTGCAGTGAAGTTTTATTTTATGCGCCGGCTGTGTTTCATAATTTTACAGCTCAGTTATGGTTTATTTGTGGATTATTGTTGAGGTTTCAAATGCCAGCCAGAACCACACAGGATATTGACAAGTGACATTGCTGGGCTCTGGATATGAAGACGGGGCTCTCAAAATTCATACATTCATAAACACCCTTCACACTCATTGGCAGCCCATAGCAAAGATGTGCAGAAATAATTCAAATAACTTCAACTTTTATTACAGTAACATAATCTCACACTGAACCTCAGTCCAACCTCTAACTTAATTCAATTTATTCAGTGGAGGAAAAATAATTGTCTCATGCAAAAATCACTAGTGCAGCGTTTATTATGGTCCTGAGAACATTTCCTCTAAATTTCAGGTAACTGAAGAACATTTCTAACTTACACTTAACTTTACTCATATTTGTTTGGGTTGAGGTACTGCATATTTGGACAACTAGTCGTCAAAATATGAATTTTTGCTCTTACTTATTTTATTTTTGGACACTTGTGATGCGTAGCCATAGCAACAAGGTGTTGCGTTTACAACAGGGAGCAGTTGATTAAGGTCCCCAAAGCTCGAATGATACCTGAAGTAGGATCCCAAATCTCAAAGGAGTTGAAATGGAGGCTTCGCGGATGCAGAGACAAGAAACTAAAACCATCTTTCCCATCTATCATAATGGCTCCAAAGTCTCTCTGACCTGCTTCTTATCCACTTTTTTCATTCCACTTTTTAAAAATCTTGAGAAAAAATCAACTAAGTCAAAGACTGTTGATTTCCATTTATAGTTTGACACTTGAGGGTGTCATGGCACACTGTATTTTTGCGGTATACTGGATGCATGGCTGCAGACAAGGCGGCAGAAACTTTCAGAAAAGATCATTGGTGTCCCCTCCCTTTCCTGCTAGATATTGCAAAGAGGCGCTTTTTATCAAAAGCCTCAAACATCATCAAGGATATTACCTATCCTGGCTGTTTCCTGACTGTACGGTCACCTTCTGGCAGCAGTCATCAAATCTGGGACTTCTTGATTCTCTGAGCTTTTTTCCATTTGCCATATCTGTCAATAACCATTGATTTACTTTGTCATTTTATCTTGAGTAAATATATTTTATCTGGCGTGAGTTTTAATTATTTAGCTTTTAATTCATTTTAATGTCTTACCTCGTACCAGTGAGTTGCATTCCAGATCTTCTTGTACTGTTTCACTGCAATGACAATGAAGACTTTCAGTACAGCCAGGCAGAGATTTAAAGAGGTGCGGCAAAAGCAAATGAGGTGGATTTGCCTTCAACTGATGCCGTCATCCAGGACATGTTACTATGGAATATCGTTTCTGCTGTCTGGATTCGGAGCTGTTAACATTTCATGACAGTCATTATACTGTACTGTAGCAACAGTCTTCAGTCAGAGGCCTCTACAGATTCTTTGCAAGACTGACTGCTATCGGAGATCCTTCCTACCCACAGCATCACCATCCACAATGACTCTTTGAAGTTACGTAGATATGAGTTATAACATTTAATTTTCTTTTAAGATAAATAAAGGGAAATGCAATTTAATTTTTCGTAGCTAAGAAACGGTATTAAAAAAACTGCTGCTTTCCTGAACTTGCCCAAATCTGCACTAAGAGCAATAACTTAAAAGTTTAAAACAGCTGGAACTGTGACAAACCAGGCTGATCGAGAAACCAAGTTATCTTCTAAGCTCTGTACTTTGGTCAGATGGGATTAGAGGGCTGAGTATACCTCAGCTTGAAAGATGAATTGAGAG
The DNA here is from genome assembly GCA_903067095.1 of Girardinus metallicus. Lineage (NCBI taxonomy): Eukaryota > Metazoa > Chordata > Actinopteri > Cyprinodontiformes > Poeciliidae > Girardinus > Girardinus metallicus. The sequence continues at coordinate 3,138 of CAEGAE010075067.1, forward strand.
AAAACTGACATCAAAATGTCCCCTTTGAAGTTTCTCCCTTCTCTCAAGGCACATGTCACTTATTGCACAAATCATTTTAAACAGTAGACATTGCTGCAGAGAAAACCTTCCTATATTCAGCAGGGGATAGTAGCAGAAAAACACATAAAGATAATATACAACGCTACCTGAAGAGAGTCTTACTTATAGGTTTTATTTTTATTTTTTGTAACATCATTCCTTTTCTTCTGCTGTTCTTGTTGTGAGCATCTCTTTCACAACACATGGAGGATAAATAAAAAAAAAAGAAAATGGAGATGTGCACGATTGGCTTAAGCAACACCATCAGGGTGTGCAGTCAGAAATGGTATTAAAGAGGTTTAAACTCGAGATCTTTGCCATCTGATGCTCCAGGTGGGTTTGGAGTGAAACAATCGATGAAAGGTGAAAAACAATCACATTGAGGTACAGTGGAGGATCTGTTATGCTGTGGGCCTATTTCTCTAACAAAGGCAGAGCGAACATTGCTAGGTTACATATCAGGTCATTTCAGATCGATATCTGGGGCCACAAAACACCCACAAACCTTGGGGGCCCACCGTAATCCTAAACATCTGGTCAAATCAACACAGAAATGTATTTTGGATGATCAGAAAAGCTACGCACAGCGGAACACTCAAAGATCTTTTCTTCTTTACTTTGAACTTTTGTAATGTTACAGATGTCTTATTAGCAACAAAGTGTTTTACAAAACATTTACTACACGTGGATAAGTGATCATGGCGCAGATAAATCTGAGAAAAGGTTGAATTTCAATAAATGTGATTGTAACGGAGTATGTGTAATTGCAACATTGTCCACCAGGGGTGCATGGTGAGTGTTGTAATACAAAAAGAGATGGTGCATAATTTGAGAAATGTTGGGTTAGAAAGAGAAGGGAAGGATGTAGGGGGCATTGGGTTAGAAGAGCAGCTGTCTTCAGGGAAGAAACAAGGATGGTGGTGTGAAGGATATACAGAGGAGACCTGCTGGTGGTGTCAGACTGGGGGTCTGCCAGCATCCACCCTCCAGCCTGGCCTTGAGGTACCGAACCACTCTGCCAACTGTACATCCACCATCTCACAAGCCAACCCCCTACAAAAGCCCCCTAAAGTCCTGCTCTGTAATCCGTCCACAGCCCCAACCCTGAAGGATCGACCGAGAGCACATTACAGGGAGGGTTTAATACATTTTGAAACTGTTGAGTTATTTGAGAATATTTGTATTCATCTGAAACACTGGCGCTAAATCAGTCTGGATTTTGTGTACTGCTCGGAGGAGTGGGCTGTGAAGAGATTGTTTTTCATGAGAAAGCATAAGCTCTTTTGTGTGAATACCAGCAATTTATTCACTCTCAAGGGTGAAATAATGTTTAGGCAGACAGTACACACTGCTTACAGCTGCTGCCTGCCATCTTCAGTTTTTTGTGTTGTGTATCTGTTATAATCATATACAAAAAACTGTATGACTACGAAAAACAAATTCCCCTGTTTAGAATCCCATAATTCATCAGCAAAAACCTACTTCTTCCCAGCTTAACCTTACCGCCCACAAATAACAGTGGCTCCCCAACCCTTTTAATGCCCTAATCATGTTTATGCTAATTTCATTTGTATGTAGCATGTGTACATAATGGATGATGCTATCATCTGTGGGACAGGCCTTATATTTATGCAGGATTCTCTAGAGCAGAACAGGCTTAGAAAGATTATATATGCAAGCTGGAGATGTAAGAAATGTGATTTTAGTTTTTGTGTTATTTCAGAAATATTAGGCTTCTAAATGTGATTAGGCAGGAGAAGCTCTGTAACCTGGGGGGTTATTTATATTTAGAAAGCATCTTGGAAATAAAAAATACAACAGAAAAGATATACGGTCTATTATCCATAGATATATAGTGTATATAAATCTTGTTAAGGATCTACAATCTACTTTCAGCTGTTTCTCATTCACTCTTTCCACAAAGTGCAGCACTTTTGTTTCTCTGCAGTCAAATACAAATTGTATTTTGGGAACTTGGTGTTTGGGAGTTTTGCTCAGTGACTTGGTTTGAAGTTGGCCCGTTTCACCATTGACCTAAAGCTATTAAAAACAAAGTTTATCTTGGGCATTTTTTAAAATAATTGAGTAAATATAGGAAAATGTGTTTATATTATAATTCTGCAGCTCAGCATATACCCATAGGAGCATGTTTTGGTTTTCTTGAAGCTAATTTAAAACCTTCAAATGCTAATGTTCTGTATGTGACAGCATGTTAGTGTAGTAGGATTTACCAATTAGCTGTAAGCATAAAATATAAATGAGGTTGATGAAAAGTCTCCTTAAAAAAACTGAAATATTTCAAAAACAAAGTATTAGCATCCCAACCCAAAAATTGGTCTGCTTTTCAGAAATCGAGTTCCAGAATCATAGCCCCACGTCTAAGAGCACTGAGTTTAAATGACATTATTATCAGTCTTGGATATCAGCAGCTGTGACTGTGGCAAAATGGTAGCGTAGTTGTCCTGCAACTGAAAGGTTTTCACGTTTGATTACATCTCTTGTCACATGTCGATGGAAAGGCACTTAGCCTTAACTTGCAGATTGATATGTACACTGATGGTCAGAATGAGTGAATAAATACTGAGTATGTGAAGTGGGACCTCATGCCCACTGTTGAGCATTGTGATGATGTGAGTCTGCTTCTTTTCCAAAGGTCCTAAAAACCTTGCTGGGGGCTTTTTGCATTAAAAAAAATTCACATAACTGACTCTACCAGCTCTTTCAAGTTTTAAAAATGGCAACGAAACTGATCTTGTGGGCTTGTTTTTCTTCTGAGAGCTGGAGAAATCTTGCTAGACTGGGGAAAACATCCAAGTCTGGTAGAATTGGATGTCACTGTGTCTGCACGATAATGAACCAAACATCTGGCCATGTTCACATAGAAATATTTCAATCCAATTCTCCGTCTGTTCTAACCTTGTGAAATGTGTGGCAGGAGAAATTGGAGTGAGATGATGCTAATGCAGTAAAACAATATATTGTTCAAATTACTCCACATTTTTGCTATGGACGTTCAGCGCGAACGCAGCCAAATAATCAAATTTGTTTGTTGGAACTCCTCTTGTGTTATCTTTTTTTTTTTTTTTACATCTACAGAATCAATTATTCTGTTATTCTGTTTTCTGACTGTTGTTATGTTCAAAAGGTTGGATTCAATGAATCTTGGCCGCAGTCTCCAGCAGTAGACCTTCCAGAGGTTCACCATTACGTTGTCATTATTGTCTCTTTTCCCCTCCTAATGTGTATACATGGAGATGTCTTAATGGCAAAACACAAACAAAACCTCCTAATTGCTTCAAACTCCACGGCCAACATCAGAGCAGGCATCTCACGATTAGCTAAACAAACTCCATCCCTTTCGCCTGCAAATGATTTCCTATTACAAACACATGTTGGAGATGAATCGTTCCCTTCGTTCGACTATCAGAGAGGACATTTCAGACAAGTTCCCCCTCCTGTTTTCCATTTGGCTGTTTAATTGTCTCAGTGCTGTCAACAGACTATCAGGGTAATTAGCCATGACTGCACAACAACACAATCAGACAGACAGGAATGAACTGCAGCCTCCAAACATGATACTCGGAGAGGGAAAAGGGATGGGACGCGCACATATCCATGTGAAGGCATTACACCATTGCCCTGAGTACACAGCTCCATGCCACACATTATATTTCTTCCACCAACCATAACCTTCCACCCACCTCCTTCTTAATCCCTCTTACAACTCTCTTTGCCTCCCTCACACATTCACATGGTTACAAAAAACTACCCCCCCCAAAACCTCATTTCCTCTGTGCCTGCAGCAATGGGAGCAGTGTTAATTGTGAGAAGGTGGGGAGTGAGAGCGAGCATGCCTTTTGTGCGAGCGTGTCGGTCTGTGGGAACATGAGCTCTGAAAGGTGTGTGCAAATCTCCGCCGATGAATGCTTTTCTGTACGCACGGGTCTAATCACTTCTTTTAAGTTGTGTAGGCGCACCTTCTCTTCGGTGCCAGTCTGGGCGCAGCTCCAGGGTTTCCTGCACCACCTGGGCATCGGCGAGTCCTGTCACCAGGTCCCAGCTGGGGAGTCTTTTCTCTCGCCCCTCGCGGTGCATACAGCATGTTTGTTTTTGCGAGCAAGCCAGGAGCAAACACCATTGTCTTTTCACCTCTTTTTAGAACCTGTGCACGACCTCCCAAACGTGCTCTGATACCATGTTATATAGTGCGAATGTGGAGATTCTTTTTCTTGACAAAAAGGAATTAAGCGAGTGGGGAGCAAATTCGATAAAACAGCCCCCATTAAGTAGCCAATGAGGCTCTCTGAGCCCACTGCTTAGACCTCACACACACGATTAGTTGTTCAGGCCGTGGCACATTTAAAAGTACCTTGACTCAAAGGTCATCTACCTCCATTGAGCAGAACTAATATTAGATTAGCTCTGTGTGACTTTGTGAGCAAAAAAAGGGCATTTTTAGAGAGGATAAAGGAGAGATTTTCCTGACTTTTCAGACTTGTATTTGGATCCAAAGCCCAGGTTTATGCTTTGTTCTGAAATGTTAAAAAAATTTACATTAATGGAGGCGAATTTACTGGAAAATAAGGCAAATTTCTGTGCAAAAAAGTAAAGTTTCTGATCATAAAATCACACTGGACCTACAATACCCCTGACACTTTTTGGCAAAACATCTTTAGCCGTAAACTCACTATGATAATTTACTGCAGCTGTTATAGTGTATTTTCATTTGCTTCTTTTTCATCATACCTACCATCCTACTCATTGTACGTGCTGAGATGAAAAATTAAAACCATGACTTAGACAACCAATGATCTGTGAAGTGGTCAGGAAATGCTCTGGGTTAAGAAAAATGAAATTAGAGGGGCTTACGTGGTTTACTGAATGATGCACTGTTCTTTGTGTGTTTTTTCTAAAAGTGCCTCCAGACATTTGTTGTGAATTGGCGCTATATAAATAAATCTGAATTGAATTGAATTATGGTTTCTTGCATAGAAGTAACAGAGGATCCCACAGTATCTGAAAACAAAGAGATTTTAAAAGAAATACACAGTAAAAGTGTAAAATGCAGACTCTACGATATCTAGCAGCAGCTTTTTTTTATGGTTTGGGTGCAGCGACTGCAAACAGCCATTTCCAGCTTGTTTTTGCAAGAATGAAAGTCCTTCCTGTTATACCAACGGGATACCCACAATTTTTGCAAATGCTTCAGAAGTTCCATAACATCCAACATTTGTATGATTTATTCCCCATTAAAGAGAAATACCATCCGTCATCTGCATAGGCTTTAATGGAAATCCAATGTTTCCTATGAGTTAAGCTCAAAGGACGAAAATGAAAGAGACCATGCCATAAAAAAATGGTACTGAGCAAGGCATGAAATCACCTATACCAGATGTCTTGCAGATAAGATTAAAACCAGTCCAGAGCTGCGCTTTTAATGTCCACACAATGCTCCAGATGTGAAACAAAGCCACTAATCTGCAGTATGAAATGCAGCAGTTACTGACAATAGTATAAGGATAATGTTTCAAGGAAGTTTAAAGTCCAATCTAAAACTATACCAGCAAACCCTTACTGAACAGGTATTAACTTGAATAAAAACACCAGAAAGTTCTCACTTTCATCCATTTTTTCTACATTATGCAGGCATGTTAAGTAGATTTTAGAGTTTTCTTTAAATAAATATATCAACATGTAATCAATGAAATTGTAGGAGATAATCACATTTTTAGGGTTTAACAAGATGCAGCGAAATAGAATGCGAAATAGTCTCCTATTCTCATCAGAAAGCATTTCGTACCAATTAGATTAAAGCAACAGAAAACTGACATTTTAAATGTTTTTTAACCTTGTGCTAATCGATGCATCCGTCTGATGCCACCCTGGGCAACTGCCCTTTGGCCCTTTTCTAGGAAAAAAAGAAAACCTTCACTGCTGATTTCTGTTGATAATCCTAGAGACGTTTCTTGAACTTGTTTAGAGTTATGATAAATTCAGTTGATTGCGCACAATTTGGAATGAAGCACACCATCACACACTACACAAAGTATCAGTTGATTGTAAATAACAGAACAGAAAAAGGTAAACCTGTGGTTTGTAGATTCTGATGAATATTCACTTATGGCTTGAGGGAAGCAACAGATAAATGCTGAAAAATAAAAAACAATATGTTAATTTTTCTATATGTTGGTCTATGCTAGGCATATAAAAGAGGGAACTTCATCTGCTGAGAATAATAAAGCACTCCTAGCAAATCCAATACATTTACTCTGTGATATTAAACTTTAGTGCTTCAGCTTAGAGCCTGATGAGGAGGATTCTGACATGCAATAGTAATTTTTTGAACATCTATCCATCTCATAAATCAATAGTAGGCATAATTCATATTAATATTAGATTAACAAATGCAAAACACACCGACAAATGCGGACCAAATTACAGTGTCACACTTCCGATGAGTCTTAGGAATAAACTTAATAACCGTAGAACAAATGAAACCTTAAAAAAGTTGAATAACGCCATGTCCTTGCTGCTCCGTGTGTCTGAAACTGCCCTCGCAATGACATTTTCTCTCTAAGTGAAAACAGAATGATGCACCAAAGCTTCTACTATGGAAACAATTTTCTCGAGCATTCACGTAGGGGTCACCGGATCGCTGTGTTCGGGAACACTCAGAGGTCGAAACAATACACCCGGCCCTGGAACAATAAAGCCGGTGGCCTCGGGCGCCCCACACAAACTTTCACCGCTCCGCTCCACACCTTCCTTCGCCCCAAGGTTGAAACTGTAAACCTAATCACAGGGTCTCTGTGGATTCAACGCTTCTGCATTCAAGCAGCCTAATTTCTCCACACCGTTCTACCTCGGGGGTGTTTGTGGGGATGTTTGTATACAAGCAGATTCTCTCTTTCCTTCTGTCTCTGCATGTGCTGTGGCTGTGCATGTGTTTTTTGGCTTTTGTTTTTTCCAATCTCCCACTCTTTTGTGAAGATTTGTGCAGCAGCCATAGAGTAAACTGCTAAAGCGAGTGTTAAAATAATGAACGTGCCTCTTCTTTTGATAAAAGCTGCCGCAGGATGCAGCAGGAACGAGGATGGAATATATTCAAATGTAAAAATAATTACTCTTTGGTCATTCTCACCCATTATGATTCAATGAGAAAAAAAATATTACGAATGAGTGGATCGTATAATAGGCTGTGAAGTTTGAATTTGATCAAGATAATAACGATAATAAGTCAGAAAAATTTATCTTAATGCAGCTCATTTTTCAAAGCCCTTCCACAGTGACCTAAAAATAAAAGGCCTTTTCATGCTTTTTGTGTTATAAGGCTCCTAACAGTTTTTGCCTTAGTAATTTAGTTTGAAGTCCTTCTTTTTGTCTTCACTCTGGGTGTTTTTTTTCTTCCATTTTACAAGCCACTGACTCAAGTTTCTGACCTGATATTTCTTGTAATATATTGAAATTATGAATAAAGCCGGTGTTGAAATGGTGTAAAAGTTAAAAATGGAAATAAGTCTTGGATGATGTTAAAACTTTAATACAGACAAGTAAACCGGCCCAATTGAGTCTTTTATGTCAACCACTCAAATTTGCAAAATTGATTACATTTAGCACAAACGTTCTGTTTATGGTCATCGTAAACTGAGCTAGAGCCACACTTTGACTTGGTCTCTCTGAAACACTGTAATTTGTTGAATTTTAGCCTTTCAGAGGCGTAACAGCTGGTGAGTTTTGGCTCACTGTTCTTCATCATTGATATTCTCCTTCAGCATTGTCCGGTAGAGAGCAGAATTCATTGTTCGATACATTAAGGGCAGCTGACCAGATCCTGACGCAGTGATGCTGCCCCAGATCAACACACTATTATCGAATTAGATGTTGTTCTGGATACGTTTGTTGTCACTGCACTCTTGGAATAGTTTTGGTCGGCCGCTCTTTGTAAGGTTCTCCAAAGTTTTCTCCATTTGGTTCGTTAAAATCCTGGAAAATGTTTTGAAGTACTTTCAACACTGATAGGTGTGTTGCTTATTGAGATCTTCCTGCCTACTTCATGTTGTCAGACAGGTTCTTCTGATCTATATATGTAGTTCTATAAAGTAAGCTGTATTCAGGACAGGGCGTTTTTTGTCATGTAAAATGTAACAAAAATAAACCTTAACAGGAAGTATTATTTATTCATATAAATAACTATTTCCACTGTAATTCAAAATTACAACTGCATTTAGTTTAGTCTAACATTTTTATATTGCAATAAGAATTTTCTTTCAGCACTAAGAATAGTTGCTCCATTTCTATGCTAAAGTAAAACAATGTGTCGTGATCCCGAAGTGTTTTAGTTTCGGGTTTCAATTGTATTTGTGCTTTGATCACTTCATTGTTATTTATGCTCGAGTTCCTTTTTATTGTTTAACGGGTCTTGCCACACTTAGTTTTATTAGTATTGCTTTAAAAGTCTTGCCATATGTAATCCTTCCTTTGTATCTAGTTTGCTCTTTTATTTTTGTACTTAGTCGTCTTAAATTATTTGCCAGGCTTTTTTCCCTTTTTGTTCTAGAACCTTTGATCCAGCCTGCCCATCCCAGATCCATCTATTCATCCATCCATCTGCACCAATCATTGGGTGAAAGGAGAGTAAACACATCTACGTATATTTCTAGCATCGTGGAGATCCCACATGCCTGCTGCATTCATGGTCCCACTGCGCAGAAAGACCCCAGGTCAGGACACTGTTGCTGCAACAGTCCTACCAACTAACTAACAGTACAGCTCGCCGTGCCATGTATCAAAGTCTAATTTAAAAAAAAGGCTTGACTGTTTCTGAAAAATAGATTTCCTATTACGGCACAACTGCCTTTTGATTAAATGAACAAGAAATTGTGTGAACTTAAAAAGCAAGAGAAATAGTGCTGCAAAGTACTGACATTTCCTAAAATCAATTTGTAATGCAGTGTATTAAAAAACAAAATTAGTATAATTCTTCAAAGACTGAAGTAAAATATTATTCAAGGCGATGGGAGTTTGTAAAATCACTTTCCAGTCAATGAACCTCAGCCAGGTTTGCGGTGCAGTCTAAAAACAAGCAGAGAGGAAAAATGAGCATGAAGATCAATGTTACAGGTGTCACTGAATGATGTAACTGGCAGTCATCATCATTGGGGATGAAAGGAAACATTACAGCAGAACGAGGGTAGCATTATAGGAATAAAAAGCTGAGAATAAGAAAGATATACAACAAGGGATATGACAGATAAAAGCAGTTCTCACCACATCAACGGCATACATCAATGAGGACTTCCTTTCCTTCTTTTCAACGTAATCTGAATTATCACATATCTGGGCCATGTTATGCTGCCATCATGTACCGTGGCAGTCAGGAGACTTGGGATCATCTTCTGAGGAGTTTATTATTCTAATTCCACACACTCTTTGCTCCGTTGCTTTGTCTTTTCATCTGCGAGCCGGCGTGCTTGAAGGACTGCTGTTTACTGTCAGATGCTGTGTGAGTTCGTCAGACTCTGCAGAGGGATCAATTAATCATGTGCATTGTTGTTATGTGCTACATAAGAGTCAGTCTTACGTAATCTGTTCCTCTTCCTCTTTGTTCGTCACTCGCTGTTTTACATTCTTCCGTCTGGCTGCTGAGGTCTGCTCAGACGCTCTGCTTACGTTGAACCTTTAGTGGCATTTGAATCGTATTTCAAGTAAGGAAAAGTTATTAAGTAAAAGGTGCTAAATTTGAATCAAGTCCAATGTAAGCACAGCCTCTATAGGAACTCTAAACTTTTCTTTGGAGAATATTTACATTTCACAATAAATATACTTCATTCTGCTTTGTATATATTTGCATGAAAATGTGGTTTTATCCCGGCAGCTCACATTGAAATCCATATTTGTCTGGGAAGCAATACATAAATATACCAGAATGAGAAGTGTGTGTTTGTGTCTGTGTAATAGGTTCGGTGTGTCAGCAGGGGTCCCATGAGGCTGATTAGTGGACCCTACCAAATGTCATTAGAACATAATGAAAAAGCAGCCCTGCTACTAATGCATAATAAAGCAAATAGGCCGTTACATTACCACAGTATGCAGACTACGCCTGTTGGCACGTCGGCACTTCGCTGGTCAGAGAACATATGCGGCTCTTCATCAAATGTTGGAGGAAAATAGATGACTGGAGCAGACGCAGAGTGGACAGTTTGCCAACATGAAGGGAGAAAGAAAAGAAACACTGAGACGGATGTGGAAAATAGGTACAGACAGACCCCTGTGGTTGTAGTTATGTTACTGTGTGTGTGACCGGAATAGGAATGTACATGTTCCAGCTTCTCCGGCTCAATCCTTGTTTGTATACTGTTAGCAATGATTAAAACTTTGATTTATCCCTCTGTAAATTGCATGACCATAACTGCAACAACAAATAACTAGAAAATAGAGCAAATACCATCACTTCCATCGATCACAATGGACAAGAGTCATATCCTCGACTCCAATGTCTCTCTCTGCTTGGCTTTCTAACCATATAAGACGTAGATTTAAAGAGGAACGGCAAAAGCAAACGTGGATTAGCAGTGTTGCTAACAACTGACGGTGTCATCCAAAACATGTTACTGTGAACTATCGTCTCTGCTGTCCAGACATTGAGCTAGATTTTTTTTTTTTTTTTTTACCTGAGTTGATTAAATAAATGAGATAATACAAATGTTATCGAATCAGATACCTTTGGGGTTACTAAAGGGATATGATTTAAATGAATTAAATCAAAAATTGTTCATAACCCTGACAGATTTGGATTTGAAATGTACTTTTATTCAACCAAGAAGTTTGTTTCTGATAGAAAATGAGACGGGTATCTATAAATAGATAAGAAACACAGTGTGACTGAAATAATTTAGATCTTTCTACAATAAGAATAAGTCTTTATTGACAATGCAACTACCTAGCTATTTTTATAATTACTAACTGGCTTTTTGCATATTTCCACTGGTATTATGCAGCTCTAACCACAGATTCTCTATCAGATTCAACTAAGGGTTCTGGCTGAGCTGCTACAAAATGTTAACATTATCTCCAGTTCAAATAAACAGCCAGGTCTGCTGGACAGTCAGGTCGCAGGTCCATCACAAGGGCAATTTAGAGAAACCTAAAATGGTTCCTGGTTCTTCCAATACGCGATATCATGCTGCAAGGCAGCTATGTTATGCTAGCAGTTGCGTTGACAAGCTTTTAATGAAAGGATTCAAAACGCAACTAATTCCTGTTTACCTATGAATGTGGGTATTTTTACTGCGAGTTTATCTACAGTTCTCTGGATTCTCATATCAGTGGCAAAAAGCAAAAGGAGTGCTTCCATTCAGCTCAGTCATTGATGCAGTGATCACAGTGAGCGAGAAGTAATATCCGTCATCCTTGGCATTGCTTAACTACAGCAGCCTTGACTTCGCTACCGACTTTGTTAGATTTATTACGCTCTGCTTCGTTATAAGCACTTGTGTCTTCTGTGTGATAGTGTGCATGTGTATCTTGCTGTAGGTTCTTATGAGGTGCTCTGTGAAGTGCAGCGACTAGTTGCCCATTATGCCAGCTGTTAAATGTAAGAAGTGTGCAGTAAAAAAAAAAAAAAAAGCGCTGGTTCTGCAACACTAAACAGCTGCCTGTCTTTCTTCTCTGTGACAGGGACCCACAGTGAAGGGCAAACGGAGAAGCGTGTGTAATCCGCTCTCCCTCTCCCCGTCTGTTTCTGTCACAGCATTATCTCTTCCTCTTTGAGTCTTGCACTGATTGAATATTTACTCTCATTTAATGCTACTGTCCAAAAGACGACAGGCGGCAGATTCACATACTGCCAAGCGCACGTATCTGCACACACAGCCTGGTCTACCCATTTAATTAGACGCTCTATGAATAATTCAGTTTGAGCCTCTGGGCTGAAGATAATTATAACGATCAGGATAATAATGTTTATTTTGCTTTTTATTGTATTAAGACATCAATATCTCTGCAGTGCAGCGCGGACAGTTTGCAACTGCATTCCCACTGCCTGAAGCAGCAGCACGAAAATCCGAGAGCAAACTTTGTGTGAGTTGTTAGTCTTTTTTTTTTTTTTCAATAAAGTACGGATTTACTCAACATAACACGTGTTGTGTAATTGGAAACTGTAATGAAAATGCTACTTGATTTTTATAAATATATAAAAATTCAAATAGTGTGTCATGACTTTGATGATTTTCTCCGGTGTGACAAGACTATTTTCCATCCATTGAGCAAAGCTTTCTCCATCACATCATAAAGATTCTCAATGGGCTCTGGACTCTTTGCTGTGAAAACGATGCCTCCTTTTCCTTGAACCTCTCGTTCACTATATGAGACCAATGAACATGGTCATTCAGCGTATTCAGGAAGTCAGCTGACCTCATAATGTTGCTGAATCCGGCAACCCTGATCATTTACAGAGAGCCCAGATCATAGCACTGCCCCACAATCCTGTACTGTAGTCACCTGATTTGCCTCTCTTCCTGATGCATCCATCACTCTGGAAGAGTTTAAATCTGGACTCAGATAATTATTGCAGACAACCTGTAAGAAGTTGTAAAAAATTTTAGTCTGAAGAAGAGCTCCACCATTCAGCACAACAGCAAACCCAATCATACGACTATCAAATGGTTTAAAAAAATTCTATGTTAGAATGGTTTAAATCTAATTGTAAATCTGTGGAAATACTTGAAAATTCATGTTCACAGGTTATTTCTTACCAACTTTCTTGAGCTTGGTTTTTTTTTTATTAAGAATGGATAAGAAAAACACTACAGGTGTCGCTCAAAAGACTTGCACACGTAATTGCAGCAGGCGTTTCTATGTACTCAGTGGCTCAGAAAAGAAATTAATCTCACATTATTGATTTATTTGTACATACGATGGCAATCCATGTATTATTTTCTTTCGAGTTCAAAGTTATAACCTCCTTTGTGTTTGGTCTACGTAAAATCCCAATAAAATACATAGAAAGTTTGCGGTTGTTATATGATGGTTATGGACATAACGCACTTCTTCTAAAAGGTAACTACACAGGCCAGAGACTGTAATTATCTTAAACCAATGACGTTAAAATGATCACTGTTCTCACTCTTGGTAGAAAAACAGGAACCTCTAGTCCTTGATTTAGAGGATCAATAATATAACGTAATTACAGTTTAGCTCACTGGGCACAGCAGCTGGTTGTCATCCTATGTGCCTCCTGTAAAAAATTCTGATTAGTCAATGATTGTCTATTCTTTTCCGGGCATATGGAATCAGCAGCCTATTCGCCACCACTGTATAGTCATTGATTAACCCGGGCAACAGATGGGGGAGCAGTGATTGGGCCGTATTGTAAGGCCTGCACTTTGGCATCTTGCAACACACTGGGTAGTCTTTTCTTAATGGGTGCAATTTGCCATTCTATCTGGAGATTATTGCAAATCTCTATTTTTTTATTCTTTAGCTGAGAGGTTTGGAGAAATAAAATGAAACTGAGCCATTACTTTGAATTTACTAGAGCTGTCTTTTAGCTAATGTCGTGGCTCATTTATACATCCATTAGTAATGAGGGACTGATGCTTTTGAAGGTAGAAATTGTCTGGATAATGTCATGACCTCCAGAGTTCATAGTTCCCTCCCTCAGTTTTTTTTTTTTTCCCTCCGGCTCTTTCTGGCTCTTTGTTTTGCTCTTTTACTCCCAATCCAGCCATTCTTCTGTACATACACCCTGACTGAACTGCCATGCATTATCGTAATTAGCAACATTTAGAAACTTGGTTAATTTTCAGAGCTTACATAAATCAGAGCTTACATAGTTCACTGGTTCCTCTGGAAAAAAATTTATTGTTTCTCCTAAGTTGCTGCAAACTCTACGATTGGTATATGGATGGGTGGATGAAGGGATGGATCAACTGGTCAATGGGATGATGGATCTCAAGGTCGATGGATGGGTGAATAGATGGATCTGACAGATGGACACACACAGACAAACTGATATTGAAATCAAATTTAAAATAAACATCTCTACTTGCCTAAAAATGATTAGTTTATAATTTATTCCCTTCATCGTCCCCTGAGCTCCAGGGCATCTGTCCAGACTCCCAGCCTCTTTGAGGGGCCGTGCCCACTGACCAACACTCCCTCTGGGCTTCAGTGGCAGAGAAAAGTCCATCTGTGGATCTGGACCTGCAGCAGTGAACTCCAGCAGTCTCTTTGCGGCTGATGGATCGCTCCAGACAGAGTGAGGGATTCTTAGGAGACATGCATGCACACACACACAAAGAGGCAAACTGAACAACAGATTGACAGATTGTGTGTGTGCGTCTGCCTGTGAAACTTGAGAAACTTTCAAGTGCCTCATGTGTCCCCTCATTGTTCTCCTCATTTGATTAGTTGCCTTAAGGGGACTCTGTAGATCAATAGCTGACGTTGGGAGCTCCCCCAACCGTTCAGCTCTCCACCCACCAAGAAAAAAACCTCCAGCATGCTCCAAGCTCTGCTGTAGTTCATTTAGACCAAGCCGTCAATCATCACCCTACAGACAGCTCCAGTCTGGACTAACGTCTCCGAGATGCAGAAGGGGGGTTTAAGCTTTTGCGTTATTTTTGTGAGGATGAGGTATTGCGTATCTGCCCGGTCCATCTGTGATGCGTACGAGGATCAATTAGTTCATGTTCCCCATTATTCCTGCCAATAACTCCAATATCAGCTGCTGTATCACCATCAATAACCTCTAAATCAGACTTTTTGGCACTGACCACAAGGAAACAAGCATATTTAACTTGTAGGTCAATGATCGCAAATACTCTCATGCTGGACAATGTCACTACTCATGCAACCATAAACCCGTACTGCTGAATATTAGGTTAACCGCCGTGCTGAAGGGCATGCTGACATTAGCGAGGAAGGGAAGCATTTTATCATCCAAATTTTCCCATGTGGTCCAGTAATTGGAGCGGCTGGAACAAAAGAACCATTAGTGCAACCACCTGCAGCTTTATAATGTGCAGAAAGGACAAGCTTTTTATGCAGCGCATGTTTAAATAAATACAACAATGGCTGGTGCTTTAATACCCTCACAAGTTATATGTGGGGTTAAAAGTTATTCTAACAAAATATAGTGATAACAGCTATTCAAAACTAAGTTTGTGATGTAGGTGTGCAAAAGTTTTGAGTCATCTCTTGTTTCTTTCATTTAAAGTAATCTCAAAAATTGTTGTTTTAATAAAACCCTAAGCAAGAAATTACCTTCCAAAATATGTTGACTGTTAATGGTGTACTCTTTATGTTTCTCTTTCAGGAGCAGAAAGCCTTAAGGCTCTCATCCCATCCAAAGCGTTTGTCTGAAATCAGCTCTGATTGATGTGGTCCCGTGACATCGCAGTAAAGTTTCGACCTCCCTTTCTCCACATCAGGCCTGGGTCACACAAAGCTCTGTGCAAAGTGTTGTGTGGTTGGTCAGAAGTTGGCTGCATTACTTGAACAGAAAGTCATTGTGCATTTTGTGCACATGGTATGTGCAATCACATGATTGCACATCATCTGTTTGGCTTTGGTTTAAAGTATGGGAGAGCCTATAATGGACAGAAAAAGTCATGTTTCCAGTTTGCCTTTAGTCTAAAGAGGACATAGCAAACATGTGGGAGAAGTTGCTCTGGCAGCTCTTGGGGAAAAAAATAGCTGGTCCCTATCTCCAGCTATCATTGAGCAAGAAGTGGGTTCCACCCTGGACAGGTTGCTAGTCCATCACAGGGTAACACAGAGACACACAGGAGAAACAACCATACACAACCATACACACACACACACACACACCCAAGGACAACTTGGGGAAACCAGTTAACCTAACAGTCATGATCTAGATTGTGGAAGGAAAAGACTACATTCAAATTCCTAAAGGGCAACAGTAAACACACACCCAGAGTTTCAAAGAAATGGATTTGATCCAAGCACATCTTTCAGTTTAAATGGTCCAAGTAAAGCCCAATTAAATCCAAATCAGATTCGATTCAGAAAGTGATGTTCACTCTTTTTCAGATGTTTTTCTAATTCTAGTCTAAATCAGCTTGAGCTTTTGTTCAAAGATGGATGTACAAAACAGGTGATGTTGAGATGTGCAAAGTTGGTATATTCACACCACAGGACACTTGCAGTTGGAATTGCAACAAAAGATGGTTGACTCCGAAGAACTGCAAATGCATGCCGCATATTTGAGCATTTTTATCTTTAAAAATATGTCATCGTAAATTTACTTGCACTTTACAACTGTGCTGCTTTATGTTTGTCTGTCACATGAAATAATCAAAGTCTGCAGAAGAAAAACACGTTTGACTAAATCTAATGGAAGGTCTTTAGATATAACTATTAAGAAATCTAGAAACTAGTACGCTGTTATTTTCCAGATTATTTCAACTAAGTCAATCCCAGCTCTGTCACATCCACAGCCTCTAAAAGCCGAGTGAAAGATGGCGGTTCTTCAAATCAGAAGCTGACCTCGGGCTGGAGTGTGTCACAGAGGGGTCAGTCATTCCTAACAGCCATTTCCACTCCCTGCCTCGTTTACTTGTATGAGCCAAATAGAAACAGAGTGTTCGACAAACAGCCTGTCCACCCACCACCAGATTTTGTTTTCGCCGACAACCTTGTAGACACCTCGACAGCTGCAGTGACCCCCCCACACTCCACTTTACACCAGTAACACGTGCCTAAACCAGCATTGTCACCTTCCCTTGGGGCGCTCAGGGACACAGCCCGCCGCCCACGCCGCTGTCACTCTCCCATAGCTCCGCCCATCAGCTATTCCCTCCCACGCACACAGAAACACAATCATCGCCCGCCTACTCGTGCCAGTTAACCTGCTAATAAGGCTGCCGGGGGTTAAATCAGGTTCTGCTCTCTTGTTCCCCGCTCTCTTTCAGAAAAAAAGGACCAATCGGTTCATGTGTTGGTTTTTGCTGCCCACGCAGACAGCCTGATGGACTGCTCCACCTAAGAGACTGACTGACTGCGATACAGACCAGATGATTGACTGGATGAACATGTCGCCTGCTGGGACTGCGTGGGAGCGTGGGATCTTTAAGTGAAATGTGATTACAGGCTGTGAAGGAACGGACGGTGTTATAGGCGTGAAAGACTTGGCCGGAGAATGTAAAAACAAAAATATTTGAATGTGTTTATAGGTCTCTCCATTGTACGGAACATTGTGATGAATTTAGACACCTATTCATGTGTTCCTGAGATTCCTGCAACAGGAAAACAATCTGGCAGCAGTCAAAGCAAAATGCACTGTTATGTATATTAACAGTATATGTGTAATTTTTTTTTAAATACCAGCCAGCATGTAACTGTTAAATGCAAAATGCTGATTTTTTACTCTTGTTAGTGTAGTAGCGAAAATTTCTAATCTCTGAAAACAACTGAATCTTATGAGCAATTATTACCTAAAGGTGCACGAAATTAAACCCCGTGTTTCTAATTAAACTTCAGTTTGTATATATAGCTCACATTTAATTTTATTGAATTCTGCAATATTTGGCATAAAACCGTCTTAGTGCTGCCCTCTGTGGGTTGAACGGTGGATACTGCAAATTTTGGATACAGTCAAATTTTCCAATTGGTTAAAACGATACAGCTTGGTTGACGACTACACCACGGTCGTGCATTTGGGTACAAAAGCATATCACTCAGACACACGACCCCGAGGGGAGTCAGGAGCTGGAACAGTGAGCAAGGCGAGTAATGATCGATGGCGTTTGTCAGCTTTCAGCGTACGATTCGTCTGCAATGTGGACACAGAGTGGAATGGGTCTCCTTATTGCTCAAATATGTGAGGATGACTGCAGTGATTAGAAAGCAGCAGGTGCTCTTACTCAGGACAGTTACTGCAAAGTGATGGGTGTTTCAGAAACAGTCACTAAATTTGTGGCTATTTTTATTTATTTCTTTTCTTTTTGAGAAAAGTTGCTAGAGGGATCTGTAAGGTCACCAAACATAGCTGCAAACAGTGCTTTTCTCATCCTGACTACAACCCATTTAACGCTTTCCAATCATCCCCACACTTGTCCACAAACCTCAGTGTCTCTTGGCTCCGCCCACTTTGGTGGAACATTTCAAAGATTGTCTGGGGGCAGATTTACTCTCTAACTTTGATGTTTTAAGATATTCCTGCCTCTACACCAGGCCGGATGTAACTTCTATGAAGAGAGCATAAAGTTAATTGTACCAGCAACTAAAGATAATGCATAACCGGAGAGTAGTTGGAGAAAGTAACAAATTGAGGACAATTCGAGGATCACTGTTTTAAAGTATAGTAAGAAGATTTTTAGTGTTTCTGATTATGCTGTCTTTGGACTTTGACTGCTTTCTCACTCATTTTTAGGGCAGTTGTTTATCTCCGCTCTGTAAAACCTCATAGACTCAAATGGAATGAAACAGCATTGTGCTAAAGCTGTTGAAAAAGTTAAGGATGTTGTAGCTTTCAGGTCTTCGATGGATTGTTCCCCTATTTGCTTAAAGACTTAACTTCCAGAATCTCAGTTTCAATAGTTCTGACTCATTCTTTTGTCTTTTATTTGTTCTCACGTTTCCTCATTTTCTGTGATGCCTTCATGGGTAGATGCAGGGACTTGATAGACAATAAGCAAAACTCCCTAAGTCCTCATAAAAAGCTTCAGAAAACATGACAAGACTGCTTTGAAAAATAACAACAAAGTCTGAAAGCTTGAATTTAAAACCCCAGTAAACTCAACATTCAATGTTTTCTAAATCCCCAAATGTTGGCAGACTGGTTTCCGTTTCACTCCTCTGCTGTGAAGGGCTTTAGTGAGAGAACTGTCAGCAGAACTGAACAGATCCATGAAGAAGAAGCAGTTAATTTACTTAATATTCCTCACACTAAATACTCCTCACACCTCTTGTTCTCAGACCGCGCTCAGGACTGAAAGTAACAATTAACGCCAAATTGAAGTTTATTGTCTCTGTCACAGACCTGATGGACAGTTATTTCAGTGCCAATTGATATGCATCACCTCTCTTGCCTTTCTGCTACTCATATCAGTCTGTCCGTGATGATCATCTATTGTGAGCGCGGCAGCAACCTGAACACTTCACTGCACAGCTGTTTCTCTCAGACTGAATATATTAATAGTTCATAAATAAGCAAATAAATTAAAAAAAACTGATGGGAGGAGAAAATGGGAGG
Source organism: Girardinus metallicus (assembly GCA_903067095.1). NCBI lineage: Eukaryota > Metazoa > Chordata > Actinopteri > Cyprinodontiformes > Poeciliidae > Girardinus > Girardinus metallicus. The sequence continues at coordinate 22,414 of CAEGAE010075067.1, forward strand.
AGAAGAGTGGGGGCAGGAAAAAGTTTCTCATCAGAAAAATTTAATTTCTCACTCCGACACCCACGAGAACGGGGGGTGGGAGGCTTGGGCGGCGGGTAATGGATGTGGGTGGGGTTTTAGTTTTACATATGTGTGTGTTTGCAAACGGTAGGGATTCATTTTCAGCTTTCTTTTTTTTTTTTTTTTTTAAACCACATTCTCCATATTTGTTAGAGTTCTTTTTCTTTCCCTGAGATCCACAATTGACAAAAGTCTGAGCCTTTTATTCAACAGATACATTCCGGAAACATTGACAGTCATTACATGGAGCCCTGATGTTGGTGTCAGTACAATGCTAGTATGGTTTATTGATGTGTCGATTACTGGCAGTCAATTTGACCCTAAATACATGTCCTACATTTCACCTCAAAGACCTTAACAGCATGTCAAGTGGAGCAGTTAACAAGGTAACATTTAATGTAAAGGAAATTGTATTTTTTGGTGCTTTACTGTAATTTAAACCTGTAGGAACACTCCATTTACTGAGTCATGTCTGCATTTAAGTCACATTTGAGTACAAGTTTGTTACGTTAGCACCTATATTGATAATGATAAAGATGGCGCACTAATTTGTACCATGAAAAATGTAATAAAACATATGGGGCTGAAAACTTCATTTTTAATTTGTACTTCATCTTCAGATAAGAATCTTTTTGACTTTTTAACAACAAATAGAAATACCACATGTACTTACTCTATATGTATGTTGCTTGCCAGTTAAATGAGCTGTTAGTAAAGACATTTCTCTCCAAAGTTTGGTCAGAATGAAGCGGTAGAAGAAAAACTTTTTGTTTTTATTAAATCTAAGGTTTTGATTGCACTGGCGAGTTTTTGCTTATTGGCAATGACAATTAAATGTCAACTGAGTTGTATGGAATAGCATGTGATTAAAATGGACTGAACTGAAAGAAAATGAACCAACTCAGATTCTATATAACTGGACAGAAAGAAACCTGTCTGGGATGCTTATTTATAATAAATTGCATTTATGCACTTTTCATAATTAAAATCAATTCCCTTCGTCTAAATAATTTCTTTTAGCTCTGATCTCAAAGTAGGTCAGTTAATGTGTCAAAGTGTGGCTTGGAGAACATTTGCAGCCCTCTAGATGTTCTTGTGCAGCCCTAGTTCACATTTCAGGAAGGATGCACATCAATCTAATGTATACATGTTTTCTTTTATATCTTTCAGGATAACATTATATTTAAGTTCTTTCACCCTGATGATGATTTGGCCCTGATTACAGAAGATTTGAACAATACTGAGTGAGATGACAGATGATATTCCTTCATTTGCACAATGCTCTTTCAACTTTCAATGTGTGAAACAGAAACAGAGGTGGTTTTGACCGTCTAGTTTCCGTTCTACATTACTAAAAACAGTGTGGGCAGCATGGGAAAGAACAAAGCAAACATTCTCTTTAAAACAGTCGACACAGGCTGTATAGAAAAGTAAACATATCTGCTCAGTTCAAGGGTTGCAACCTGCTGAGCCGAGAGTGGAAACATGTCTTCTCTGTGACAGAGGTGATGGTCCCGTGCCGAGCCTGAAATGAACACCCAGCAAGGATCAAATAAGGGCCGACTTTTCATTTAATGACTAAACCTTAAAACCATCCACCTCACTTAGTTTGTAATGTCCATAACTGCTACTGACTGTAAAGCTGTAACAGCTTAATCAGGCCTTGTAAAAAAACAGAGAAAATTAAGGTAAATTTCTGCTCTGTCTTTGCCTTTTTTATATTTATGAGGCTGGTTGGTAAGAAAACTGCGACATCCAACATTATTTCTGGCTTTTTCTGCTGAACCCCCGGAGGTCATGTTCAAGAGAAATTTTCCTGAACCTCAGTACAGAACTCCTGCTCACTGTTTCATCGTGTGTTCCTTCCTGATACTGACACACAGGCTCTTTACTGCCTGAATAGCTTTAAACAAAAAGTTAAATAGCTTTAGAATCTGCAGCCAAATAAGAAGTTGATCTACAGTTTTACATCTGTGTGAAGAACAAATGAAAAAACTCATCTCTTAAGAGAATTGAAGGGAAAATATAATCAAATTTTAGAGGCATAAAATACTAAAAATATAAAGCAGGAACAAATTGTACTCTGCCTTTCTGTAGTTTTCCATAGCAGATAAATCACTTTGAAAGTACTTGATGGCAACAAAAAAGCATTTGAAAGCATCACTCTTATAAGTAGGAAACGAGGATCATGTAAGGATGATGACTAGCATCTGATTAAGTATTGTTGCAAATAAGACTGTTTAATTGTTAATAAAATACTTTTTCTAACTGAAATGTCAAATGCTTTGTTGTCTTGAGCCGTTTTTAGTTTTTATGTTTCCTCTGCCAGTAGAAAATGTTGGCTGATCTCTGCTGATCATGTTAAATCTTCAAATGCCCATCATACATGTCTGGCCACAATAGATTTTAACTATATACCAGTATTTTAACTTAGCCTACATCTGTCACATGTTGAGGATTAGCTTGAAGTTACAATTAAGGCCAAGATACTTGCTGTAGTGAGAAAACTGTTAACAGATTTAATGGCGTATGAAGTGCGACAGCCGGTGTCCCCTGAATACCAGTTTGACAGCAACTTTTGGACAATTAACGACCTTCTGAGTAAGACATGGACTGGTTCTGTTGAACAAAGTGAGACCTGCACAACCGCTCCATGGCTCGCTGATATAAAGCAGAGTATTCTGGTGATACAAATGTTGGCTGGAATGTGATAACACATGTCTGTGCACATCAGAGTAACAAGGCTGGCCAGAGCTGGAGCAGTAGAAACATTTCTTCTGAATCCTGCCAAACCTTCCAAGTTTTGAGTTGAAGTTTTTATTGAAAGCTATCCTTTACCGCTGTGGTGAATTGCAAACAGACTCCGCTCACAAATGAACCCTCTTAAATCCTAGGGTACGGTTCCTGTTTTTAAGGCCTTAGGTCACTGCTCTCATGTCTCAATATTTCTCATGTCTTTTTCATCCTCCTTACTGAACAAATTACCATATAAACCTTCACATTATGAACTAAAAGATGTGGATTTTCTGACTGCTAATGGCGTCTTGGGTGTTATGCCATAGTTTGATATTAAAAATCTAACATTACCAACTTTTAAGTTGTTTTTTTAGCTGCCTTTTACTCAGGTTTCCTTTGATATTTCTTTCAAACATTTCTTTTATTCACATTCAGTAAATATGAATAAAACTATTGTGAATTATAAGACTAAACATAAATGAAAGGTACAACTTGCTAAAACAACAATATAACGTTTAAATATCAATCCAGCTCTACTATTTATTTTGATGACTTTATCACTTTTAATTTGATCAATTTTAAGTTAATAATAACATAAAACTGAAACACCTGGTGGTTTGTATCGCAATATAATTGTGTCGTTAGTGTTTTTCTTGTATAAAATGTAAATAAAAATAACTCTCAAAATTACAGTTCCCATAAAAAATAATTATTTGAACACTCAAAGTTGAAATTTTACCACATGATCTAAAAAGGATTCATATTCTTTCTGACTTATGACTGGTTTGTTGAAATGACCTGCTGTATTAGATGCTGCTATATAACAAATAAATCAGTAATCAGTTTCATGCAGTTTTAAGCTCTGAGTCATTTTTGGCACAGTTTGCAGGAGCCACCTGCCAAAGCAAGACAGATAGCATAAAGCATAGAGCCCATAATTGGACGCGATTGCTGAAAGAATGAGCGGTCAATGAATTTTATACTATCTCAGGGTTTTTAAGCCAGTAATTATCATGCATTTATAAGCACACATTAATCAAAGTTGGGACATTTTAAGATGATTTGTTGTATGAAAACAATTGGAATAGATTCATACTACTACTATACAAATATTTTGGAGTTCATAGTTCATAGTCAGACAGACGGAAAACATTTATGACAATTGCCAGGCTTCCCAGGAGTCCATGTCCCAGATATTTTACTCAAATGTTTATAAGGGCTGAGAAATTGCAAAAACCCTGAGAGCTCCAACTCAGACTCTTTAGCTAGCAGGCTAAGGAGTCATGGCAACACAAAACTATAGAAGGTTAAAAGACTATCCAGTGGAAAACCCAACAAAGCTGTGGTCACCAAATCACCTAGAACAATAAAATTTAAATTTATTAAAAATAAATAAAAATATATATTTGGCCATAAGGCATAGTGTCATGTTTGGAGGAAACAAAGCAAAAGAAAACCTACCAACCTTTAAGCAAAGTGAGAGTGCGGTGATCTGGGCTTGCTTTGCAGCCACAGCACTTAGGAATCTTGCATCCAGTGAGTCGACCTTAAAGTCCTCTGTAAACCAAATTATTGTAGCATCAAATGTGAGGTCATCTGTCTGACAGCTGAATTTTGGCTAAATTTGGTAATCAACATGCCAATGATCCCAGACACCACAGTGAACCTACAATGGAACAGTTGAAAGAGAAAAGACTGAAAATCATTCAATGGCCCAGTTAAAGTACTGATTACACCTTGATTAAAGTGCTGTGCATAAACACAACTGTCTGCAAACATCTCCATAAGCAAAGTGGGCAACAAATGTTTGAAGGACTCAAAGTCAAACAGAAACTTACGATCTCTAAAGATTTGCTTCTACAAATTATGCCTACTTAGTTATTTCTCAGACATCATTGACATTTACAGAAACCTTTTTTCCATTTACTATTTGTATTGCTTGGATCAACAGTCGGATCATATTAAAAGAAAATCTGGAGGCAATCGTGTTTCTGTCTCTTCGAATGGTAAAGCATGCATTGCTGGCATCAAACTGAACTCCACATTTGGATCATTTTCTACTTATGTAAATCATAATATCCTACAAAAAATCTCATGTACATTACTGAAATCTGACAAGTTGATCTTTTATAGTGGATTCACCACTGAATTTCCTACACATTGTTTTGCTCCACAAAGTTGATAAAGCTTCAGTGACTCCCTGATGTTCCTCTTAATTTTTATAAAATACTCAAAAATCTCTTAATGATGTAGGCAGACAGATTTAAAATACAAACAACCACCTTGTGAAGAACAGAGCTGGAATTTGATTTATCAATCTGATTTCAAGCTCTTATCTGAGGTCAGGTCAGAGAAGCAGCAGGTCAAAAACAGAAACCAAGGCAGTTTTCTCCAAGGACACTCTCCAGGACGTCCCAGGGGATCTTAACACATTCCAAGACCAGGAAGGAAAAGCAATCCTGACCCAGGGTTTCCTTCCAGAAAGATGTGTTGAAAACACCTTGAAGCATCATCATCATCAGATTTCAAGTTCACCTGGACTATTTTTTTTACTCTACAAGGCCTAAAGACTCACCACAAATCCTAATGTGGTAGAACTCATCACCAAGGCAAAGCTTAATACAGCCATTTTTTTGCTGAAATAACCAGCAAATTTGTAGTTATGGGCGATTATATCCTGTGGTAAAAGGTGAGAGTTGGGGTGTAGTTGTTGCAGAAAAAGCCTTAATGCACGTATCCAGCTTTGATTCCCCATACCAAAAATCACTGATAAGATGCCAAGAAAACTAGACTTATCTTAAGCCAAAATTGAGTCTGTTAACAAGGGTCTCATTCTCAGGAGCTCATTGTCACTGAACTATTTCATGCTAAACTGAAAGTCACAGTAGACTTGCAGTTGAAGGAAAAGCAGAAATGACAAGCAGAATTTAAATGAGTCACCCCAAAAAAGCTAATGCTTACTGTAGCTGCTGCTTGGAAATGCTAACTCGAATCTGAAGTTGGCTTCTGAATGGTTAAAAGCAGGCAAACAGAACGACACGCTACATCTAGGTGCAATTACTGCAGAATGATCTAGAACAAGCTTTAAGTAACTAAGTTTTTAGTTTTTATTGTAGAGAGCATTAAATATATTGAAGATAGTGAAAAATTAAATGGAAGCCGGTTCCCATGTTGGGAGGTACAAACGGAAGCCAACTTCAGCTTCTTATCACCAACCTGAAAGTACCTCGTATGCTGCAAAGAACTACGGTTTCTAGCTCAAGTCGAGCTGTTTACGGTAAGCATCGTTATCAAAACATTTTCTCAGATTAGAATGGTGTGTTACAACGACTTGAAAGTTGCTTCACTCACTGCCAGTTTAAACATCCTTTCGTTATCTTCCCATTTGTTTTTATCTCGCGTTAGCTCCTGCTAATAGTATTAGCTCTAGCTAATCTGGTGAACAGCCGATTACATTTGTTCGGCAAAGCGGCACGGCAGTTTGCCCTAAATACATGTTTTGTGGGCCGCTTTCGTCCGCCTCCACGACCTTGATATGTTTTATATATATATTTTAAAGTCTCCAGTCCATCTGTGTCATGGCCCAACACGCATTTCGGAGGTTGTATATCTATAAAAATGGTATATCTTTTAAGTATTTACAAGTTTTTACATATCCCAAACAATAACGTTTAGGCTTACAACATATTTTGGCCAACGTGTTCAACTAGAGTGGATCCCTTTCAAAAATATTTTTATTGGTAAGGTCCTAATTTTCTTAGAAACTTGATTTTTGATTTTCATTAGCTGTAAGCCACAATCATCAAACTTGAAATATATCACAGAGAGTCATAATCTAATATAATATATGAGCCTACTTTTCAAATTGAATTGCTGAAATAAATTAACTTTTACATGATATTCCAATTTGTTGAGATGCACCTGCACACTAGGCTTATAATAAATTAATAATTAAATACATTTTTCAGGAAGGCTAACTAGAGAACGTTTTCCAAACAGGAGAGATTGAAGTGTGAGTGCAAACCAATAAAACCAAGAAATAAAACGGCTCAGACATTATTTCCAGATAGAATTATGTCAGACTCCTTCATCTTATTTATGTCTGGAAACATGCTGAACCAGAGAAGCAAGGCAACAATAAAAAAAAGCTGTTTATTTATGTCTTTAAGATGAATATGTTTTTTTTTTTTTTTTGCCCGGTTTTATTAGCTTCATATCAAAAACCAAACATGCCAAGCCCATTACGCGCCATAACGGTTATGTGCGAGGATGAGATCTGGTAAGATGCAATTAAGGCCTGATTTCCCTTGCTAGTCATCAGTGTTTCCAATAAACCAAGGATTGGCCCGCTGGAGATACTTGGCCAGCCATTTGGGCTTAAGGACGACTCCTTTGGGTTGGAGCACAGCCACGCAGCTCAGCAGCTATGTTGGTTTTGTTTGTTTTGATCCACTCCTTTGCACAGCACGCCGCTTGAAAGACTTTCCCGAGGATTACATATACCATGAAAAGTAGATTACTAGACTCTCTGGATTTGGACCAAAGGCTGCTGAGAGATGAGGTCCTTTAAGACTTCTCTCTGATTCAATTATTTATCCTGGCACCCTGCTTTTAGACCTACAGTAAGTCTAAATACTTTAGACGTCGCTTTCTCTCTTTTTATTATCCAAAACCAAAAGAAACAATGATTGGCAGGGGAGAAACCAGACTAAACACTTTAGATCTGTTGCACAGACAGAATAAAGGAGTTAAATTACCCAATAAACCAAACGAGGATGGAGAAACAAAGTCGTAAAGAGAACTTTTATAGATGTTTTCCAGTCTTGCTCGGTGATGACCTTTCCATAGCACAACCATCTTCAGTGTGTTTCCAAACCTTTTCGCCGTAATCGTTCCGAGTGTCTCCTTTAGGGGGAACAGCCAGCAGGAGACGGTGCAGAGATCCTCCCCGGTAAATAAGTTTTTAATTATTAATGCCGGCCCAGCGTTGGCAGAACTCCAGGCTGGCCGCTGACGACCACAGCATTTCACTCACTCGCTTTCTGCCATGAATTATTCCCGTTGCTCGCCCTCGCCCTCGCGTACGTGTCTGTGCACAAACCCGCAATGAGCAAACATCTGGAAACCAATCCTGCATCTACCCTACATGTGCATGTGCAGGGAACCAAAAGGTCATTTGCAGCATAGAACTTTATCCAAGACTTTAAATGTCCACTCCTCCACACTTTCCACCTTGTTTGGGTGATCCGACGCACGTATGCACACACTTTGCCCGGACACACAATGGATTCCCCAGCACATCCAGACCATTTGCAGTATTTCTCCTATTCGGCGGGCTCTGTCCGGCTGTCAGCAGGCTGTCAGCAGGCTGTCAGCGTGCTTGGTTGCCAGGCAAACAGCTACGCCTCCTCCCAATAGTGAAATATGCCTTTAAAATGTCACTCGCTCCCAAAAGAGCAAAAGCAGAGGCAACAAATCGATTCACATTAGTTGTTCAATTGACTTTGGCTCGAACTTGGCTCCTGCTCTCCCTTTGTCTCGCCCCCGAAGGTCTCCGTTTTTCTTTCTGTTCCCCTTTTTTCCCTCTCCTTCATACAGAGCCCCATTTCCTACTTTAAAAATGGCACTTAGTGTGTCATTAGTTTTACTTTGTAAGTCATGAGTCGACGCTATTATGTTCTTATTATAAGATAAATAGTCCTAATTTCGACTTTAACAAAGTCACAATGTCATAATTTTGAGTTTTAAATTCTAATTATGTTCTCTGGAGACATAATTATGAGTTTCAAAGTCATCATTTTCACTTATGTAAAATTTATAACTTGGAAAGTCAAAATTCTGAATCTAAAATGTAGATTTATGACTGAAACTAACAAAAAATACTTTGGATCTCATTATTATCAATTAAAATCTTGTTAGTAGGATTTTAAATCTCATATTTAGAATTCTGAAAGTCAAAAGTGTGAATTTGAATGTTTTCGTCATCACTTTGAACCTAATTAATATAATCTAAAACTCATAATTATGACAAGAGATCTCACAATTATGTATTCAAATAATCATGAATATGAAAATCTATGGCTTTGAAACTCAATCAGAATTTCAATCCTAATTTTGACAATAAGTCAAAATTATGATTGGATTTAATAAATAAGAAATTATAAATGTAAGGATGAATTTGACTTCAGATCTCATAATTAAAACTTTTAATCTTAATTTTTACTTTCAAAATTAAAATGGTGATTTTCAGATTTAGATGAATGAGATTTAAAGTCCTAAACGAGTTTCAGATTGATTAAGCCAACAGGATAAAGTTCAGCTCTTCCCAATTAATAATCATGAGAAAATCATGTTTTTCTTCTAGAAACACATTTGATGCTTCTCAAAATGATGACTTTGAAAATCTATTCATAAAATTTGAGTAGAATTAAACTTTTTAAATTACATTTTTTATATTGAAAAACAAATTCATATTTTTGAATATAATTTTAAAACCTGAAATTCTGAAGTAATTTCTTCTCGGTTTATTTCTCCACAACTGTCTTGACGTACTTGAGCATTAAATTTACAGTTAGATTAGACAATTCATACCAACCATACAGGTTGACTCAAAACCAATTGACAACATTCCTAGCAATAAAAATTGCAGTTAACAATTAAACCCAAACCCCCAGGGGACTTCTGTGTGAACGTTCCCAAAGCGGCCCACATATCCATAGGATTGATTTAAAAATATATTCAGCAATTGCAGCTGACAGTATTGTCAAAAGATCATAACAAGACGATGGAAGCTGATAAAAAGAAATCACAACTGAATAGCAATGGCCTTTTGTGGAGCATTGACTGCACCTTCTGTAGAGAAGTGTGTTTGGCTGTGTAGTGAGAGCTATGAGTGGTGGGCTTGTGATGTGATGCGCTACAGAGACACAGACTTCTTCATAAGTTCATCATCATCATTTTCAGCCATTGTTTACGTCCTGATTTACCGCGTCTGGCTTTTTCTGGTGCAGATTTATGACGCCTGTCTCACATCAGTGACATAAAAGTCGGATCAAATGCGGCGTGACCGTTCAGACTGCAGACGATTATAAACATTCTGGTATGTATCCGACTACGGAAGTGGCACGGATCGGATTTTTTGGTGGGTTGAAAAGATCAGAATTGGGCCGTTCAGACTGCGGTGAAAAAGCCGGATGTGAGTCGCGTTTGCCTGCTGTGTGAATGCAGCCTTAGACATCAGATCTCATAATTAGGAGTCTTTAAATCTCATAAAAACTATTTTGATTCCCATCATTTCAAGTCGCAATTTTAAGCCGGTTACTTTCTCTAAAGTGGTGAAAATGGACTTCCAAATTTCCTCAACCTCTTCACCACCTGTGTGTGTTTTTAATAGTAATTTGGTCTGTTTACAAGTTCCCACACTTCTTCTCTTCCTCATTTCTTTCTCATCTCTCCTCCAGCCAAGCGAATGAAAGCTGCAGCTCCTATTGGCTCTCCTGGCCGACCACCATCGTCGCGGCACTCATTTCAATTTCCCCCTCATTTCAGACTTATCACACCGACATCATTAAGGCCCTCTCTCTCGGTGGCGCACTCGTTCGTTATCCTCTCCATTTTGCACCTTTCTGTCCTTCTCTCCTCCTGTTTGTGCGTGTCTCCCCTTATCTGTCCCGCTCATTGTCAGAAGATTTAAAAGGGCTCTCTATTTGAGAGCGCAGAGTGTCTGGGCTTTGGTTTTTCATCCCAGTGACAGAAACCTGTTGGCGCCTCCTTATTCAGAATGAAAGAGTGGGACACCTTTTTTTTTTTTTCTTTTGTGCTTTTTAAAGGGGATCGCATGGAGCCACGATGGGCTTGTAAACCTGGAGAAAACGACACAGGATTTGTTCTGTTTGTTCCTTTTTGCAGTGATATTATTTCTTTTCCCGAGTGGCAGCTCTGAAGAATATTTTTATTTCAATTTCAAGAGAAGTCGGCATAGGAGCTTGGCTGGTATTTCAGAAGAAAAGGAATAGAGTAATAACTCAGGATCATGTTAGAAATGGTGTCAGGGCTGTAATCTTTCACAGAGAAGCCTAATATGGTGACAATTTTTTTAAAATCTTAAAGAGTGCCTTCAATATTAAATAAAGCAGTTTAAAAAAGACGTTTTTATGATTTTGGTGTAAACTATTTGACCTAATAAATTTATTGCTATTTTAATTTCTTATGTATCGTCAACCCAAAGTTAATCTTATACAAAAGCAACCAGAATAAATACAAAAACACAGTTTTCAAACAATTGTTTTCATTTATTATGGCGATAAAAGCCATTTTTGTTTCATGAAAACAAAGAATTAACTTTGATTAATCACAACTTTGGGTCAGGCTAGTTGACTGCCTCACCGGTAGAGTAAAAACATAGTTTAATTAAAACCTGTCTGACACAATGAAGTAGATTTAAAAAATATGAACACGTATTGGGGCCCAAATTGTTGAAAAAAAATCAAGAACACGTGAAAAATAAATCTGTGTGGAAAAGGATTTAAATCCATTTCCAACTTTTAAAACCTCTTTTTCTCTCTTACTGACTAAAAAAAAAACTAAATCAATGTTGTAGAGTGGCCTAGTCAAAGCATGGACTTAAATACCTCTCAACATACTCCAATGTTGCTGAATTGAAACATTCTGCATGTATAAGTTGGCAATTAGTTAATAGGTTCAGAGGACTGAAAACTTTTTTGCATGGGGTCAGGTTTGTTCGGATAGCTTTTTTTCTCCAAATATTTCAAAACATAATTTAATGTTTGATATTCAACCATATGTGAATATCAAATTGCATATTGTTTTTTTTAAAACAATAAGTAGAACCGTGTTTAATTTGTATCCCTGTCAGATAGGGGTGGGGTGGAGAGGAAGATAGTGCAGACAACTAAGTGAATTGGAAAAACGTGTCCTTTTAATGGTCTAAACAAAACTACAGCTGTACAACAGCGTGCTAAAAAACTTGGAAAAACTCAGCAGACACCCAGGGAGAAACAACAGAGGATCCAACGACACATAGGAGGCGCAGGTGAACCGAAATACACACAGAGAGGCAATCAGGGAACAGGAAACAGCTGGGGCAATAAAGGTAACTGAGACGACACACAAGGACTAAATTAACTAAAATAACCAGAGACAAACTCAGACCATGACAATCCCTTTCTTGCTGCTGAGAATAGAGAGACTAGGTAGATATTACTGAAATATATTTCAGCCCATCCCTGAATCTCAGCTCATTTCCTGTTTTTTTTTGTTTTGTTTTGGTTTTGGTGTAATGGGAGTTTGAAGGATAGCCTATTCTAGAACAGCATTCATACGAGAACTGCCACTTAGAATGAAATCTTCATGTGGAGGTAGGATTAGGGGGTGGATGGTGTCGATACACGTAAAGCTTCAAGATTTATTTCTACTTCAGTTTTGATTTTTGGCATAAAGTATGGCGATGCTTACCTAAAAGGAATTAAAATTGCTGGATAAGTGAAAAAGAGGATTAATTTATGGTGCACTTCACATTTAATGGCTCACTCCAGACACAGATGTGCTAAAAGCCTTTCAAATTTCTCTTTTATTAGAGTAGCTTAAACTCAAAGGGGGGAAAAAAATCACTTGAGTACATTTGTTCAACTGGGAAGAAAAAAAAATGTCACTTTAAGAAATTTTCTTGCAAATTCAAGGGAGCCCTAATTATTGGCACCCCTGCTGTTAATACGTTGTTGAATCCCCTTTTGTCAACAGGACAGCAATTATTCTGCAGCCTTTCATAAGTTTGGAGTATACAGACAAAGGGACATTCCTCTTTGCACAATCTCTGTGTTGTCTGTCACGATCACTCCACAGGTTTTCTATAGGATTTAAGTCTCTATTATTTGGCCATATGTTTTGGTTTATTATTCACAAAAAAAACACTTATGCTTTATTTTCATTAGTCTGTCAGAGGTCATTAGATTTTTGTTTTAAAAACTTCTGGTGTTTCAAAAAGGTCGTGGTACCATACAAATGTAGAAACTGGGCATATGCACGAAAAACACTGTGTGGTGCAGTGTTTCACACACAAGTTGGTTCAGCATATACAAAAATGTTTATTATACGCAAACTTCTGACTCGATGTGAGTCTGCATGGACAAATCAATAGATCTGCAGATTAGTTTCCAAACAAGTTGGGTGATGAGATGATTTCTAAGGTGGACAAGATGTAGACAACCACATGTACATGAATAACTGCATAAATTTGCAGAACAATGAAAGTTTTGGCACTGTTGGAAGAACTTGGAGGGAGTGTGTGTTCATAGATCACACTGACCTGCTGATACATGATGATAAGTTGCATATCAGCAGGTTTAGACTGCCCAGGGCAATTTTTTTTTAGCTCTGCCTGGAACTGCCCCCAGCGTTGGAGGAACAGTAGAAAGAACTGACTCCTTTTGCTTTGAAATAGCGCCACTAGCAATATGGCAGGCATATTCGTATAATTACAGTTATTTAATTCTAGTCCTTTTGATGTCATCATCCTTAGTTAATCAAGGATTAAAGATTCTGTTTTGCTACATATGGATGTTTGTTGTTGGCGCTGCCTGAGCAGCAATGGTGGTACCCTACTTCACACTCCATAGACGGAACGTCGCATTGTGCGAGCATGTTACCATGTTAACAATGTGGTAAATATTTGTGGTGTCCCCATAAGCTAGCACACCATGGATCTTTGTTGCTGTCCTGTGATTGCAGGAAGGATTGGTGAGCACTCGGCTGGACTGATGTGCTTCTGTCACTGCCCGTGATCCAAGCACTTCCTGTTGCTCATAGTCAGCTGCTGTGGCTTCTGGGTGCAGAATTAGGTTTGGTGTGTCTGGTGCTGCAATCCCCAGTTTCCACTTGTTCTGCCAATAAATGTCAACTTAAATAACCCTGTGTCCAATCTGCTGTCACAATATAATAAATTGTCTAGGTATAGTGTGATTAAAGCATTTTAATTTAAACATCTATATCATCTTAAATACCAAGCATGTCAAATTCACCTTTGTGCTTGCAGGATGCCAGAGAGCATTGTCTCCTTGATTATAGCAGCAACTCATTCTTCATGTGGAGTCAGCTCTGGCAACCCTGGGGCTCGACCTGTGGCTGAAACACTCTGTCAATGTGCAGCAACTTTCTTCTTTACATCCACCTTGATTATGGACCATTTCTCACGTCAGCCAAGGCTCTGAATTTTTATTCTGCCACGTTAAGGCCACCTTCTGCCTCTTATTTTTATTTCTTAATACCAAAGAAATGGCTGCAAGATTACATTTTTCTTTTTGCCTCCACCTAAGACACTAAAATGTCTATGCCTTCGCCATGGTTATTTGAACAGTGTGGAAGCCTACATTGTATTTGTACTGTCTATCACGAAAATTGGGATGTATGTAGGAAAGGTGCACTAACAACCCATAGCATCCCACATCCTCCACTGAACACACCAATGATCATAAGTTGCTTTTCCACACAATTCTTTTTTTTAATGCCAGACTCATCTGGGTTGTTAGTAAAACAGTTCAGTCTTTATTAATCAAAGGTTACTACACAGGTCCAGGTAAAAATGCTGCAAACTCCACAGCTTTACGTTTGTGATGGTTGGACAGAATAGCAAGTTTCCTGACATCATTTCCAAACTACCTGTTGGACCACTAGAAATATGGTCCAACAGGACCATATTTCCTGTTGGACCAGGAAATATGGACCATGAAAATAATTTTCATTCAACCTATTTCTGTCTAAAAGTTAGCAAATCAATCATCTCAGGCCTTTTTGCCATCACTCTAATCTCTAGCTGCCTTCATAAATGCTCTATTAGATTTAAATGAGGATTCTCTCTGGGTTGCTCCAAAATGTTAACTTTCCTCAGAAGATTCATGTTTTGGTAAATTAGAAGATTAAATTGCACCTTTATCTGCCAGGGGTAGGAATAATTTTGGGCAAAACATGAAATGACTTATGGATTTCCTCCCATAACCCCTTGATGCTCCATATTTATCCACTCAGTCCTCCATATCTGTCATTTTGTTGCAGCTTGTCAGAGTCCTGCAGTATAATCAACCTGTCAAGAAGGGAGAGATCACAATAGATTATTTAGGCAAAGAGAAAATATTGATATTTATGAACAGTGGAGACTCCTGCAAAGCCAGATCAGATGTATTACCAACACATTGGCTTGTTTTTATAAGGAGAGCAGTCTTGTTTTATGAACGCTAGTAAAAAATAAAAATAAAAATACAGTTAAGTAAGCTGTGTGGGTGGCTTCCATAGAAAGCACTCGTTTGTCCAACAGTTGTTCCACAGATGAGTTTGATGTCAACACTTCAATTCTGTTATGTTTGCTATTGTGGTTCTAAATTTGTAAGCTATTTATGGTTTTTGATAGAGTGCATTATCCCCATGCGGGAAATGGGATTTCAATGATAGGATGTAGAAGACGTGCAACAATGTTCAGGTCAGTGTTCCTAAAGTGCATTCCCCAAGGGAAAATCTCCTGTAACTTCTAAGTGACTTTGTTTCAGTTCACCTGGCTCCATTATTTGGTCATTAGTAGCTGGACTGCATGCTAGTGAGGCAGTTTCAATATGTAATTCAAATGTGTAGGAAACGGGACACATCTAAAATTTGCAGCATGGCTGCTCTGATTGATCTATAGACAATCACATGTAAATACTTTGTATTTTGGCCTGGACTAGGCTGTTCTTTGCTCATCTTATGTCAGTGAGCAGTGGAGACCTATGACCCTGTCTTTAGCTCATCATTGGTCCTATTGATAGGTAAGATCACGAGAGACCTGGACACCCTGCAAAAAAGGCAGTTTTGGTGTATTGTAACACAGCGGTAATATGATTTGTGTGTACGAGGGAGAACCAAAATGCTGGAATCCAGGTTACATAAATTTACAAATTTTTGTAAAATAGCTTACAAAAACCCCAGGGCGTCATGGAGTAAATAGAGTCCGGGAAACATGGGGAAAACAAAAGGAACCAGCTAGGAGTGAGTGAAGGAGAGGTAGTTAAATACTTGGAACTTAGATGCAGAACTGGTGCTCATTACAAACATGGTACAGCTGTAAAGAAGAGCCGAAGGCAGGCTGAGAGAGAGAAAGAGATGGTAAAGAACAGCAACGAAGAGTAAATAAACTGGGGAACAGACAAAACATAAATCTGAAGGAATAAAAGAAACAGCTAAACACAACAGGTCTAACCTAAATAAATAAATAATTAACCAAAGACTGATCAAGAGTAAAGACAGAAACTAAGGCTGATCACAGATAAGAAAAGTAAATTAAAACAGCAAAAACAGAGCAATCCACAAACCCAGGATATGACTGGTAAAGCTTTCACTTAATTCACTCCATTTGACAAGAAGACAGCAATTATTACTGTACCTAAAGAGGTCACAACTGCTGCATTATGGATGTCCACTTGGTTTGTTTGGAGCAAAAATGTGCAGAACATTCATTGGACACACTATGAGGTCAGTAACAGTTTTTTCATCTTCACTGAGCAAATCTGCTTTCCCTTTTACTCTAATCTGGTTCAGGAGCTTTAGAAATGTGCAGTTGTCTTGAGTCAATTTAAATTTACTTAATATTTTCTAAGTTTTCCTATTTCAAAAAATATAAACTTTGATCATAAAATGTAAACATCTTGTCTCATATATCCCACCCACTAACAAATGGCATTAGGTAGAAATAATCCATGTTACACTCTTTACCTATCAGTGGTCATAATGTAATATCTGATTAGTATGTTCCCATTGATTGATTTGTCAAAACATATCTTAAAACCGCAACCTGAAGATGTCGATTCCTGTGTGGTCCACCCACAGTTGCACCGATTGCTCTGAATGCTGTTTTACATTTACAGACTCAAGCCCTGTTTGCCCAATAACAAGCTCCGTCTTATCTTCCAACCAGCAGCATCTTGTTATCCGTGGCTCGGACATAAGCACAGTGGTAATGTGTGGTACTTCCTCTTATCTCCCTGCAGTGTTTTCCCAACATTAAATCAGTTGAGCCACAGTGTTGCCACTTGACTGGGCTTATCTCATTTTCTCCGTCCACATTAGCACCCTGCTAGAGTTCTGTTGCGGTTTGCTACATCTGAATCCTGTCTTCAGTGTTGGCCCAGTGATGGCCTCACCTTATCTGAACAACAGTGTTTTCACAGACGCCGTTTGACATCAAGGACCCTGCGGTCGGTTTGGTTAACCTGACGGGGCAGAGGTCTAGTGCAGTGAAGCTGGCAGACGGAGAGGTCAGGAGAGGAGGGAAGGGATTGCATGGAACGGAGAAGAAGGGGTGAAGGTGGGGGATTAGGACCTCACGGGAAAGGAAACCAAAGTTACTATCTTTTGTGCCTTCACTCTGGGCTCAACTAATACTCCTTAATGAACAACAGTAGTCCACATCTGTATTGTCACCAAGGAGGAATTTGCATCTTGCATCAATTTGAGGGCAAATAAAATCTTGGTGCCAGTTCCATTTCTGTGAGCAGTGTTGCGCTTGCCACACCGCACAGCTTTACGAGCTGAGAGTCACAATTGGGGGAGAGAAGTGAAACATTTTCCACTCACCTCCCCGTCTATAACCAGTGGCGCAGCACAGGGCGCGGTTCTGTGGCTGCTGCTGGAGTGGGCAGGAAGGTACAGGTTTGAGGTCGGCGGCTGTGGCAGCGCCGCGGTGAAACTTATGAGCCTGGCGTCATGCACCCGGCGTGTCACACCTCCCTCCTGTAAGGACCTGTAAAGTCACTTTACTATCCCCTCTTCTGCAGGAAATTGAGGTCTGCTTGTGGATTTTATTTCTTTTTTTATAAAAACAGCACGTCATAATTAACATCTACTCTTGCGTACATACTTGTATGCAGCTGTCTGTCCTGCTCACACGTGTTCACACTCATGGATCCACACACCAGCTGCTGTTTTTTTTTCCCCTCATTGTGTGTTTGTGTGGGTTGTTTTGATAAAAGTCAAAATGAGCTGGCCACATGGGAACGTTTATCTCGTGACAGACCACTTCTGTCTAATTAGTGTGAAGCACAGCAGAGAAATATAGGCAACTCTAATTAAAGTGCAGATTCAAGATTTGTATGCTGCCTGTTTGCTGACTGTAAAGCCTGTTACCTGAACCCCCCCTGCAGAGTTTCAGCTATCAGCAATCACTGCTGTCAGATCCAGCATGCTGCTTTCTCCACACCTGACGTCTTTGAACTGAAGCACGAGAATTAGGATTTCTCTTGGATGAAGGACAAAATGCACATGGTCGGTTGAGGTGGAAGCAGAACACCACGGTGATGAGTTTCTCACATCAAGAATGTGAGGAGAAAAAAAAACAATACGTAAGATTTTGAACTTTTATATGTGTCCAGGTGAAGGTATTAACTTCTCAGGAATACAGCTTTCTCTGTCTCAGTCAGCTACAGCATGTTGTGTCAGCAGCTAGAACATAATCTCGGCAGGAAATTGCTCTGGAACGTGAGGTTTTATGGGCATACGGGGACAGATTATAACGTCTTAAAGCCAACTCACTGATGCTTGGAAAACATAACAGAGAAGAAAATAACCTGAAGCAAACTGCAGAGATTCTTGGACTATTTTTGTGTGTACCCTTTAACTGTTTTTTAGAGCAGGGAGGGTTAATTACAAGAGTGCAAAGTCATTATACACAGGCAAAGTTTAAAGTACGGCATCAGAGTTTACTTTTTCTCCAAGGGAAAATATACAAACCAATGGGAAATACCAAAAGTCAAATAAATTGTATATTTACTTCCTTATTTTTAGTTCCTTGGTGAACCTATCATTAAATATTTTTCACCTAAAAAGTTTTAAAGGGATAGTGTTTAGATTTTTTATGTGTGGTTCTGTGTGAGATGTGTGCACTCAACACACAACATCTGAAACTCAAACGCACAGTCTGAATTACCTCACTATCATGTTAGAAAGTTAAGCAAAAACCTGATTATTAATCATTTATTTCATCCAATGATTTTAAAAAAGGTCCAACCAAGGACTGGGTTTGCAAATTACCCTATGAATAGAAAGCCTTAATATTTAGCTAACAAACGCTGTACCTGGATCACTGTTACACAACAGATTAACAGTCTTCACAGTAAATTATTACAGACACCTATAGCATGTTCACACATGACAATAGTGTGTAGACTAATAAAGAATCCTACCAACATCCATGAAAATATTGAAGTTGTAAAGTAATTGAAGAAACTACATCTGGAACTGTACCTGCTGTGACAAGCTGTTAGCTTAACTTCTGACCAGTTGATAGCTTGACTGTCAGGAGCTATTAGATTCACTCTGGCTATTCTTTAGCAAGAGTCAGAGAAGCCAATAGCTTTACTTTAGGTAGCTGTTAACTTGACTCTGAGTAGTTCAGAGTCAAGCTAACAGCTAGTTAAGGTAGCTGCTAGCTTGACTAAAAGTAGCTGCTAGCTTGGCTCTGGAGGTGAATGCAGTGCTGCAGCACATCTTTTGACAGACATAACGTTTAACTCTCTTTGAAGCTCCACAAGATTTAACTAAATCCTTTTATCCATTTATGGATAACCAGCAGCTGTGTGTAAGTCATTAGCTTGATTGACTATCTCCTAGCAAGAGTCACAAAAGTCCTAAGATACAGATAAATAACTTACCACACCAAAATTTTATTGACAATACTGTGAAACACTTTGTAAATCTTTAGCAACTTAAAAATATCCGGTCAGGCATCATTCTAATCATCTCAACAATATCCTAATGTGAAATCCCCAAATACAGGCTTCAAGAGCCATTGTACCGCAGCTTTTAGATCCCTCTCTGCTTCAGCACACCTAAGTCAAATAATCAGGTCGTTAGCAAGACTCTGGAGAGCTTGACTGCACTGAAGAGGTAATTCAGATATTTCAGATATTCTGGTCATGTCCATCCTTGCATGGGTTTTGATCTTCAATTTTTCAATCACTTCCTGTAATTGCTGGCAAAACATAGAAGCCTGATACTGTGACAGCTATCTTTGACTTAGTTGGAGATGAACTGGATATTATGCCTATATGGAACAGTAACACTAACAGTGTATAAGATAACTCTTGCTTGTTAAAGAAAAGAAAGGAGAATGAAAAACCTAGAATAACTTTCTACTTGCAAACAGTTTCTGGCTACTAATAAAAACTACACAAATCTTGAACGTAAACAACTCTTTATACAAATATAATAATGACCTAATCCCTTTTCCAATGAAAAGGTACAATACAGTTTCTAACATTAAATATTTATGAAAATAGATTTGTTGCGGTCACACAAATCAGGAACTTTTTTTTTTTTCTATTTTTGTTTGTCATTTATGTTGTGGTGCACATCAAGGGTTTGTAGAAAACAATTGCTCTCAGTATATAACGTGAAAAATGAAAGCCATATGTCTCTGTGAGAACAGATTGAGCCCCCGTGTGTGTTGACAGTACATTTTGTCCCAGCGGGGCTCCCATCTAAGCCTTGACATTTCAGACAATATTGCGGTGTTGAGCCACAGTTAGGATTTCATAAGTCAAGCTAACACTAGAGACGTGTGTGTGTGTGTTGTCAACATAACGATTGTCCCTTTCCCTGTCTCAGTCTTTCAGTGTTTGTGTCACGACACTTATTACATTCTCCAGGATGTGTGTGTATTGCAAGCATCTGTCACTGAACAAACTTTCAGTTTCTGAAACCGTGCTCCTAGAATGATTTTTTTCCATCTCATCTTTTTTTTCCCCCCTTGTTTCATAAGCCTATCTGCTTTTGTCTGAGGTAGGATGACATTGTGTTATCCAGTGTATTTATCTGTCTACCAATTTTTGCCTTTTATCTGGGTGTTTTTCTGGTTCGTTGTTGATGCCATTAGGGTGCACAGTCTCTGTAGACCTGATGCTATCTGTTATGTGATGCCTAGCCTAATGCCATTTTTTTCCATCTCTATTCCCTTATTGCACAAAAACAAGGTTTCAGCTGTTGATTTATCAGATTTGTGAATAATGGGATTGATTTGAATGCTTGATTTTTATGCATTCATTCAAAAGATTCAGAAGCATTTCCAAAGCTTTCATATCTGTCTGGCATTATCTACTGTTGTGTTTGTCATGAAAATGTCTACACTCATTTATGTTCACCTTTTAAGCCAACTGATCTTACAAAAACTTCAGTAAATATCTGAAATTCGTTAGTACTTTAAAGCCACTCTGAAAACATATATAATTGCCTTTTTTATTAGCTCAGACACCAAATATACCTTAATATACATTTATACGCACAGTGGGAACCTGTCTAATATATACACTTTTTATCATTTCTGCTCTTGGGGGTACAGCCAGTCAGTGCCAAGAAAAATGAGTGACGGTCCTGGATTGGCTGCTTAGCAAATGCCACCCAATGGCATGCCAAATTGGAGTGTACTGATATATTTGTAGTGATTTGGGTTTCTGTGTGTTTATTTAGGTTTCTGTGTTCTGTGGAATCTCTGTGTTGTCCCGTCTACTCCTTGATTAGTTACACCTGTTCCTTGTTTCCCCTGATTGTCTCCCTGTGTATTTAAACCCACCTGTATTCCTTGTTCTTGGTCGGGTCCTCGTCTTGTCTGCTGGCAAGTCTGTCGTCAGATGTCTGTTGTGCTACTAGTAAGGAGCTCTTAGCCTTCCGCTCATTGTGTGCTGCCTGTACTTTGGATTTTGTACTTTCATCATTAAAACCATAATTTCCTTCACATCAACCTGAGTCCACTGCGTCTGCCTCACTACTCTACTACAGCATTTCATGACTATTTCTGCTTCCTAAGCAGTATTTTCTTTCAGTCTGTGAATAGGCAGATTTTACACAAATTATTTGTAGCTTTGTACCACAGAAGAATCTGCAAAGGTGAATTTGTACATCCTGAACCACAAATAGGTGGTGATCTACATTAAATTGTTTTCTCCAGATCATTACTGAGGCATCATCTTGTGAATTTCCATAGTCTTAAATGAGTGTCTCAAGGCTATATGATGTATGTTGCAAGTTGCACCTTTACTATACCGTTTCCTTCCATTTAACTTTTCCTTTATATGAATGAATGTTGTGCTTTTATTTTGGCATAAACTCATTGTGCAGTGCCTCTATATTTCAATTGCCAAGTCAGCATTTCTGCATTATAATCCATTTTCTAGGTCTTGCGTAAGCTAATATTCAATTTGTTAAAATATTTCAATACCTGCTATTTTGAAGACTAAAAGATTCGTAGAACTAATCTCGTCTAAAACTAGATGGTCGATTTTTCTTTCCCTCAAGGTCATCCAGTTTAGTTTCTGATCAAATCATGTTAGAGCAGTGCTAAATCAACTTTGTGGCTCTGAT
The DNA here is from genome assembly GCA_903067095.1 of Girardinus metallicus. NCBI lineage: Eukaryota > Metazoa > Chordata > Actinopteri > Cyprinodontiformes > Poeciliidae > Girardinus > Girardinus metallicus. Next base: position 44,599 of record CAEGAE010075067.1, read on the forward strand.
GAAGGATGCAGTAAGGCTTCTTTTAGACAGCTGCACAAAAGTCATTTCTAAATTCCCAAGAATAAACGTGACAAGAAAAGGGAATCAGAAATATCTCGCTCTATGAAGCGATCCGATCCATGAGTGCCCACAGATGTTCTGTCGGAGTCAGCATTAGACTGCAGCAGACAGTTTGGAGCACTAATGAAAAGTTTCCGGGGATGTCACGATGTTTGTCCTTTCTAGTGAAATAAAAAACACAATAGAGGGGGGGAAAACAGGAGAGCCAATTCTGCACTTTATCCACTTTTTAGCACATAGTGCTCACTCGAGGAATCGTTTGAGCCACAGCCTCAATCAGCACCTCCTTCCTTCTCCTCCTTTGTCTCTCATCCTCCCTCTCTTCCCATCACACACTGTTTCCTTTCTTCCTCCTCTTTGACTCCAGCAGTGAGTCTGTGTGTGCGCTGCTGCATCTTGGCATGTATCTGCTCAGCATGTGTCTCATGTGTGAGTGTGTTCTCGAGGTTTCTTTTTGCATATATATATATATTTATATATATATCTCTCAGATGTCTGATTTCCACGCTTGTCTTCATTGCTCGGCTTTTGTGTGTGTGTGTGTGTGTGTCCCACTGTATCTGTTCTGAATCTAAGCAGGGTGTCTCAGCATTGCAAATCTAACACATTTGGTTTTCATGCAGGAGACTGCTGGGATGATCTGTGTGAATGTCTGTGGACAGTCACATGTTGTATCTTTATATTTCCATGCGAAGAGTTTGTTTTCTTTTACTCACCTATATGTTCATGTTACTGCGATTGAGGTCAAAGGTGACATCATGCAAAATCCACTTTTTTAGCCCTTAAATATATTTTGTTGTGCATTTGGAGTCTCCAGGAGAGCAGAAAAAAATTAATTTAGTCTCTCTCAGTGCTGGGTAGATAAATTTACATTCTGCTTGGGTGTATTTTTCAATCCTTTCAGATTTCTCTATTCCCTATTACATTGCTTTCAACAGTGTCAGTATTTGCTGTGGAACTGCTAAGCAGGGATATGGAGTTCCAGCTAACAACGTTCAAGGAAGCGGAGGCTACAAGTGGATGAGTCAAAACGTCCTGAATGCCGTCCCCCAGCATCAACCTCTTCCAAGTGTCTGGTTAGCTAAATTCTATATTTCTTGAAAATGTTCCCACATCACTATGAAAAGTTCTCATTGTTTGTGAGAAGAACTTCAAGGATAAGTGCTTCAGCAACCTTCACCAGTTTTAAGATAAGACTCTCTGAAAGACTTTGTTTGATTGAGGGATCAATTTCTTCTGCCTAACAATGTACATAGCAAAGAGCTAAGCTGCAAATAGCACTAACATGACAACAATTTTAACTTTAGACATAAATTTACTGTGTGTTGAAATGACAATAGCAGTAGCATCATGCTAGTGAGCACTGTGTACTCACTTTTAGCTCCTGAGGACATAACCGTACTTCGTTGTTTGGATGGTATTTATTACATAAATTGTTTGGTATTGTTTTAGCTGTTTTTGTCTTGGGGAACACAGGATGAAAATGCAGTGACATTCATTAACTCGTTGAGGCTTTGTTTTCAATGTGTGTTCGGGTTGCGGGACCATTTTGTGGGTCTAAGATGTAAGGCTGGCTAGTCCTACAGGGATTCCAGGGACTTTTGCTTCGTCTGTTTACCTTCCACACAGATATATTACAAACTGTGTTTAAAAATATTTGTGCAATTTATCACCAAAAGCTCATGTGCTATGTTTCCATTTGCATGAAAATTGCAAATGCAGCAAAAAGAAGTTTGTTTGGAGAAAGGCATGTACCAATGCAAAAAAGCTTGAGGCTTAAACTGGTACCTTGTGGGACTCCTCCACTTATAAAATTTATTTTTTGAGTATAAGGCTTAGTATCATTTTAACCTTAGTAGTAGTAATTGTATTTCTCTGAATAAAAATGAATACTAACACACAAAAAATTAAGTCTAGCTATAGGGGATATGGTAGTATAAGTAACCTCTAATAAGCAACAAAAATATTGTTTCATCCAGACAATTTTTTGCAACATTACTTTAAAACATTCTTTGACAGTTTACAGTCTTGAAATTGTGTCCTATTTCATACATGGATATTTTCAGCATTGCCCCTTGTGATGCTGGATGAAGAGCCAAGTTGTAGGTGTAACAGTAGGAAATGGGATTTGGCCTCAATCTGCTGCATAAATTTGCCGTCAGTATGTTGTGTCCTGGCAGATTTTGCCTACACAGCATGTGACTGCGTGTTTGCTGGCATGCGTGTGTGTTTGCGCGCCCGCTTTGTATTAATATGCAAGGGAAACAGCTGGCGTGGCTAATGGCTGTCCCTCCCAGTTCCCATCCTTCCCAGCACACTCTGCTCATTCATCTGAACAGTGCGTCTTCCTCTTCCTCCTCTTCTTCTCCGACCGCTGATGCTGCTGTTGCTCTTGCTCTTTTTTTCTCCCCCCCCTCTCCTTCAGGCTTCAAACAGAAGCAGGTGTGTGTTCAAGCATGCGTGGGAGCAGTAGCTGGGGATGATACTGAGGTATAAAGCCTTAAAAAGAGGGAGTTGAAAATAGGTGAATAAACCCGATTAGGATGTGTTGAGGAATAATTTACTGAAACGATGAAAAGAACTAAGATTGAGTGAGTCTGTTGAACAGTAATATAATCGGCGTGCAAATTTAAGTCCGGGGGAATCCTGGGAGAATGGAAGAGAAGTGGTGGAGCAGGACTAGGAGAGAGCTTGGGCATAAGCGAGTTCAATTAGCAGAATTTACCCTGTTAATTAGCGCTATTAGTAACACTGCGGCGTGGTGTTACTTAACGAACACGCGCATTTGGTCGTTTGAGATTCGGTTGAAAAAGGAGACTTGTCAAGAGCCATAAACAAGAACACAGACAAATGGAGGCAATGGAGATGTGGTTTGAATTAGCATTTGGGAGTGACTACTCATAGTTCTTGACTTCCACACATCCAAAGAGCCGTGCATGTGTGTGTGTGTGCTGACGTGAAGTGGGTGCAGTTCAGCATCCTGGCTTGCGTGCGTTTTCTTCATAAAAATGCCACTCAACTCCTTCACCGAGGAATCAGGAGCAGCTGGCGGCATTTTTCTCTTTTTTCCACTCTTCTACTTCTCGTCTTTTCAGGCCACTCTAGTTGCCTCTACACCAGTCGCTACCTCTATTTTTAGTCTCCTGTGCTCATTTGTGCATTTCTTGGTTTGTCTAACTGTCTCATGCCTCGATCTCTGACTTTCCTCATTTCTTTCCCGTATTTTTTCCTTCCTTTTTTCCTAGGTTTGAAACCCAGTCCGTCTGAGATCCAAGGCCGGGACGGCTTTGCTTTTCAGCCGCTCCAGAACATATGAATCATTTTTATTCATGATCAGGCAGGGCTTCTGAATCATTGCTGCTGGAGGCCCGAAGGGTCCAACTGTGCGTTTGACTTCTGCATGATGATCGATGGTGAGAAACGGGGTTGTGTTTTTGTTTTAAGCTACTGAATGTTTCGAGACGAGATAAAACAAAACAGTTAGGTCATTATGCTCGGGTAAAAAAAAAAAAAAAAAAGTGAACAAGCACATTTCTCTGCAATCCTGCACACATTGTAGCTGAAAGAATGGGGAGACTGATGGGGAACCAACAAAGAAAATCTTACACCACCAAAACCCCCCTTTTAGAGCTATTGCTGAGCAGCTCATCAGCACCCTCTGCTGGCTGGACGCATCACTTCCGCAGACCACTTGTTGCCTTCCCCTCCACTCGATTGGTTTAATTGTGTTCTTATTTATATATTTCACCATTGATTTTTCAGTTGAGGTTGACGTGGCTCTAATCCGCAGTGACTGACTGTCATGGCATGATGGATGGAACAAAGCCAGCGAGCAAACACAATGAAAAAGACGAGCTCGACATGCGTCTGTGTGCGCACGTTAGTGTTTATGTTTGCACTTTGTTCTCTTCGACACCGTGTGACTCAGCGTCCACGCGCACGCTCGGCGTGAGGAACGCACGCGGCGGCTGCTGAAGGCAGCAAGCAACACGGAGGACAACGTGTCATAATTATGCTCTGGGTGTTGAGGCAAAAAACAGTGTTAAAGTCAGATGAGGTGATGTTTACTGGCTAGAACAGACAAATAGAGCAGCATATTGGTGTCAGCTATCTTCCTCTCATACACAAACACACATGTGCTCTGAAATTCATCGGCACACATCTCCTCCCATCCCTTGTGGCCACGACTCCCTTGTCTGTCACTTCCTGTGTGTATTTATGGGTGTATGCCAGCGACATAAATGTATGCAGCGTCTGCCCCATTTCTTCCTCTTGCTTTAGATGTGAGGAGGAGGGAGACGAATCCCCCTACACATCCGGGTCTGGAAAGAAGGTCAGCGTATTACTTGTCAAGGAGGGAAGACCCAGAAAAAAGGGACGTAGTAAAAGACATGAATAAATATTTAGGAGGTAAACATGATGCATGATTGTGCAGTACATCATAGTTGCAGTGCTGGGGCAAAAGTATTTAGCTTTGCACCAAACTAATTTTAATGTTACTCAAAAATTATTTTGAAGGTTGTGGGGAAAAAGCAATCCCAACTAATGTAGAGCTGTTGTGAAAATCACTTCTGACTCAATGCATCACACAGTCTATTCCCACATTTGCCCTGAAAAATCTCGATGACTCAAGCATGGTAGCGCTGGTATGATGGTTTGGGGCTGCTTTGAAACCTGAAGATATGCCGTGGTTATTAGAATGAGTCAAAACACACCCACAAGTTCTCCTGTGAATGCCTAGGGAAGGAAATTGAAGGTTTTGGAGTGGCCTAGTCAAAGTAAAGACTTAAATCTGAATATTATGCAAAAAAGAGAAGGTGATAACTCCTCCACAGTCATGTCAAAGACTCATTGCCAGTTCTTGCAATTGTTGCTAACAAAGGAATCAACAACTTATTAGTTTAGGTGGTGATTGTTTTTCTCTTTGAAAAAGAACTTCCCTATTTGAAAATAAAATAAAAATGCTGCTAAAAAGGTTGACTCTTATATCGATTTATCTCTTAGAAAATAATCCCTGGCTGGAATGATGGGGTGAGATTTGCTTAAGAATCAGTTTTTAAGTGGTTATGCAAACATTTGTTGTCTTGGAGTTGAATGTGTTTTTATGTCAAATCTAACTTTGTTTTACCATTTTGCCATCGGAAATGTGGATCCAAATTCTGCTAGCATTTCATTTTAAATTAAACATGCCCTACCAACTTTTTAAAGTACTTGGCCACATTAGGCCAACACTTGTTTTTCAGTACACCACATGCAGATTAGGAACTCGGACTGCTTTGATGTGTAAAGTTAACCCTGCAAATAACTTGGCTCAGGCAGGAAAACATTACAACTTGCTGTCAAACAGACGGTGCGTCAAAATCACCCCAGGACATGTTGGAAATCTTCATCACCTTTCCTCCAGTATAGAAAACACTCATCTCATTGTCACCAGGGCCTTGTGATTAAAAGTTGTGCTGTTTGCGTGACGAAAACTGCACAATACACCTGATAAAATTTGATCTGGGGTCTGGAGGACTCCATGTATCTGTGAGTCGGAGATGTTTTGGGAGAAATTTTCATTCAATCAAGGAAATGAGACAGGCATCTATCGATAGATAAGAACAACAGTGTAACATGAGTATTGATTATGACAGAAAACTATTTACATTTTAATAAAGAATGCCATATCTGAATTGATTTTGATCCATCTCAGTAACCAACGGAATAATCGTTCTTGCTGTTAGAGAAGTCAGAGCCTTATCTTAATTGCTGACCAGCTTTTTTCTTGTTTCCGCTGGTATTTTGCTAATTTATCTCTGGTGACGAGCTCTAAGTTTCTTTATTTCTCTCCAATGATTCACTATTAGATTGAAGTCTGGACTCTGGCTGAGTCTCTCCAAGACATTGATATTGCTTCCAGTGAGAAGAAACATGTTGAAGGAGTTAAAATGATTGCTTTCTATTTGCTTAGAAGTTGTCAAGTCAACTTGATGTTTTCTATGCAAGTGTCATCGTTTTTGATGCTTTGGTTGTGTTTTTTTTCCCCTGTTTGATCATTTTTTTCTCCCCTTGCAAAACATTAAATTAACCCTATGCATGAGTGATGCTGCACAAACAAACAACAGTTTCCATGTCTTAAATCTTAATCTCTCACCTGTGTTTTTTATTGAAATATTATAAATGATGGCCAATGTTTGCTCAAAATGAAATGCATGCATATTTCTTGGCTTGTAATAAAATACAAAGTAAGCTTCTGTTTGCCTTGGAAGTGGAGCGGGTATAAATCTGCAGTCTGCAGAGCTCAACCCCGTAGCAAGGTGAATGACAGCACAGAAAAAGAACGGAGGCAAAACAGGAGAGATGAGACTCTGGAGACTTATTGGAAAGCCTAGGAAGAAGATGAGGAGACAAACAAAGAGGATATTCAATTTCAAACATTACAATTCAATCAACATTATTCATCCCCAGGCAGCAATAACGACAAGAACGCATTAAAAACCCATAAAAGCATCACAAAGATTATATTACTCACTCCAAAGGTCACAAACGATTTGAGGTAGCGTGCACCTGCACGACTGTTTCATGTCAGCAATGAAAAACACAAGAATATAAATGCTGAAAGAGGCTTGGGCTTGCAATAAAAGAAAAGACACAAAGTGTGCGGTAACTGTTCAAACGAGTCGGAAAAACGGGCAGATTGATGAAACAGAAAAAGGCTGTAAAAAAATGACTCTACTTAGCAAAAGCACCACAGAAAAGGCTTGTAAAGAGGGGTGATAAAAAAAGCTGATAAAAACGGGAGAAATATGGTGTAGCGGCAGCTTGTACGAGCGAGAAATTATCTAAAATGACATAGAAAACCTTAATGCAGCTTGAATAAAAGGGAGAAAGCGCTTAATGTGCAGTACGAGCGTTGCTTCTTCAAATCCTCCTGAAAACACATCTCCTCGAGCAGCCTCCTCCTTTTGTCGATTATTTGGAGACTCAAATGTCACAGCAAGGTGTGTCTGCGAGCGCGTTATCATCCGACTTTGTGTGTGCTTCACAGAGCGCAGGCTCGAGTGTTTGCATAAAGTGATGTTTGCCACAAGCACTCAGGCGTCCGTGACAGTGAAGTGGTGTAACGTGTTACGGTCCATCAAATATTCAGCATCACCATAAAGCCGCCGTCAGCAACTTTTACAGCTTTTACAAAAGTATTCAAACCCCTTGAACTTTCTTACACTTACTAATTTCCATTATAAATGTGAGCAAAACGTTGTCAATATTCCGCTAATGTCGAAAAAAACCCACAGTTTCGCAATTGCAATGTTTCCATTAAATAAGAAATGAAATTGAAATCATACATGAATAAGTTTGTTTACGCGGTAAGTCATTAAAAACATGCCGTGGCGTCATCGTACAACCTACTTCCTGCGGTCGTCTTTTTCGTGTTTTGCACCAGTGGCAACGTCGTCTGATGTGAAAAAAGTGTCCTCGGTTTATATATAAGTTTTGCGATATAAACCGAGTTTGATACGAACAAAACAAAAAACTCATCTGATTGTAGCTGCAAAACATTTATCGAAAAACAAGTTTTTTTTTTGTTTTTTTTTCAAAATTGTTTCAAAAGTCTCGTGTATGTCTAGTTACGCAATTATATGGTCAATGGAAACTCGACTTCAACAATAACTTTTTTTCCTGCTGCTCCTCCAATAAAGGGACAGTGTCATGCAAAATCGACTTATTTTGAGCTTTATATCACGTTATGATGTTTTACCCTCATCATGTTGTTTTGATTCTTTCAAGTTGTTTTAGAAATCCTTTAATCTCCCCTGGCAGCCATTGGGGAACGCCTAAATGCTTGGTCTCTTTTTAGTGTCGAAATCTAATAGCTGACCTATTGACAGATTCTCCCACCCGAGCTGCGGATCTATGCAGCTCCGTCAGAGTTACCATGGCTTCTCTAAGCGACCCTCTCCTTGCTCGGCCAGTCAGCTTGGGTCAGATGATGGATCGAACATAGCTGTGAGATATTAAAACATTTGGATATTGTTTCATAACCTTCCCCCGCTGTGTTCCTCGGTCTCCATGAAGCGATTTGTTCCCCATAAAAGGAATCTGAAAACTTTAGTAAGTCACTACATTACCAACAGATGCGATGGTGAAAGAAACATTTTGGGTTTTACTGCTTGATTCCGGTCCAACCTGTTCACTTTCACATGCATGTCGCTCACCAGAACATACATACATGTTGAAACCTACTGCTGGGGACTCTCTGCAGCCACATTCCTAAAAATAGACGTGTTTCTAATAAACTGTGTGATAAAGAACTCACCGGAGGCCCATATTTTTTAGGGTTGTCTGCCCTCGCTAGGGGAATTTTTCTGGTGTCAGTGAAGTAGTAAAAACCGAGTCTACTCACACTTACACAAACATATGGAGACACAGAGCAATAAACCAAATTTATGACGCTTCGATTTATGCTGTACTTCCATGCACAGTGGCGCACAGCTCTCCACTTTGGGTCATATTTGTCTCAACGCTGCATCCCTCCGAGCTGGTGTTGTATGAAAATGAAATGTGTGTTGAATTTCTCTGCGATGCTCAGGATGGTTCAGCTGGAGATGCATTTTGTTTCGAATGAAAACAGAAACACTGTTTATGGTTTCGGCAATGGAAGCAGGGAGGGAATTTAAAGGACAGAGTTTTGTTGCGCCGTTGTGATGACTTTGCGGGCCGATGGCTCCGACGGGAGCCAATTATGACCTCGTTCACATTCTAATCAATCAAAGCTTAGATTTATTTTTTTAAACCCGCACGAGGCCAGGACGCATAAATATGGATCACGGTGAGAGGTCGCAGTGAGATAACCGCCTCCTGTTTAATACCTGCAGCGCTGCTTTCATACACAGATCAAACTGCTGCAGCGGCGCAGGGCAAATTATGGCTCCAAAAGATCTGAAAAGGTCCTCAAAGCTTTGCTTTTAGAGATTCACTGAAAGCAACAAACTCGCTCTGGCATTAGGAAATGACCTGAGCCTTTTTACATTATTGCAAAGCATTTTGTGCCTTATTTCTGCTGAAAGGGCCGGCGTGATTCTAAGCACGGTAACCTTGAGTAAAAACACCCCATTCTTTATGGTATTGCATAACATGGTATAGAATAGAGAAGAAAGGAATAGTCTTTCAGTGTGTAGGTTGCTCTGCATCAGCGACAAAGAGAAGCACACAGATGCAACCATTAAGAAGAGCCATTATAAAATAGTTGAATAGTTTACAATAATGTGCATAGATACAGGGTAAAAATATCATACAGTTATACGTAAATAGAGGATGGAGATCCTAAAACATGCACTTGTATCAAACTTTTTGGATATTTGTGCAAATACAGGCCACATATGAACACCTGTATCCCTTGGTCAGTTATATTTAGTCACTTTGATATGAATCAGAAAAGAAACTGATTCCTGCAGTCGTAAAAATATCTAACATAGATAGATATTGATTAATACACTCATAATAATGCTAACATGTAAAGCTAATGTCCAGATTGAGTGCACAGCTCTGTTTTAAAGTCGGCTTTCTTCTCTGTGTGCGTCGATCAAGAGATTTTTTTTCCTCTTTCACTTCATTTAGATGCGAACAAAGTTTTTTTTTGTTTTTTTTTTATTTGTAGAAGCATTTTGTTCTAGAACTTCACAGAGTGGCTAGTAAAGACCTTATTGGAGATTTGATTATTTTCAGTTATTTAAAGATAGTCAGGTATAGTCAACCTTAACTTTGCTATACCTTTATAGTCGGCTGACGGTATCAGTTGAGAGGATCAACACCCTAACACCCTGACCTCTGAACCTAATCTACCTACCATCACTATAACTGATTACATCAACTGCATTATATCTGCTTCTGACAAGCATTTTTAGTGAGTTTTTGGCATCAGCTCTGTCTTAAAACCACATTGATAGATTGCTCAAACCTGCACCAAGTCATTCAACGCAAATAACAGATTTTTAAAAACATGACTCTGATTCAGGAGGCCTCGTTTTGAAATGCAGACAAACAGAATAAGTTGAGAAATGTTGTTAAACTCAGCTTTCCCATTATATTTTGGGTGCTGAAGAAGATGCTAATCCATGGCAAGCACCTAGGGTTTGATTGTAATTAGGAACAAACTCTTCCAGTTTTGAGCCTGATTATTTTGTTTTCAATGCACATTTAACCTATTAGGAGCCATGGTCAAGAGTTGCAGAAGCACTACATACCTCCTAGTTGACTTTCAAACCACCACCAACCCCAGCCCTACAGCTCCCTTCAAAACAAACATTGCAGGAGGAAAGATTAGGTCGTATTAAAGAGTTGATTCCCATCAATTATATTTCCACAGAGCAGAACCTCTGGAGAAACAAGATCAGGTAAACATTAGCATCAATTGAGCCAGAGGGTTATTGTCTCTAAATGCTCTAAATAAGCAAACCAGCCCGCCTTGAAACAATAGACGTGAAAGCCACATCGGGAAAGCTGGAGGCTAGAACCACAGATTAATAAGAAATACGATGGATTCAGCTAATTAACTGAGCTGCACGTGATTTGGCAGGTTGGTTTGCTGATGAAGAAGTTCTCACATTAACTGAACTTTGAAGGAGAATCTTTATTCATCTTAATTGTGCTCAACTTTCACTTTTACAGAGCGGGACGGATCTATCTGATCATCTTTTCAGTTGTAAGTTTGCTCATGTTTTTTTTTGACTATTTGAACGTGCAGAGCCAAAATGACAACCCCTAAAAATCGCAAGTTTAAGATATCCTGTTGCAATAAGTCGCATCAATTAAAAAAAAAGAAAATAGTGTCACGCAGTGGAAGAAAACATATAAGTAGCATTGGAGTATAAGTCGGATTTGAGTTCAGGTGGTTTTCAACAATAAGTGAAACTTTGAATTGGAAGTCCGGTAACAGTTTCTGAAACACAGATGTCAGTGTTTCACATCACGGTGGTCAGGAACGCCGTTCGTATCGCATGAAGCCATAACACCAACAATGTCCGCCTGCGATGTCATTCACATTCATCTCCTTGGCAACCACCAGGGAGCGGCAACGTAACTACGCCGTTCACAAGCTTCTTCTGAAAGCGCTTTCCTTAAGCGCCTGACTGTGGAGTCGTTCCTCCAGACATGGACATCTTGCTTTCTTTGTGGCTGCAGATGTTTAGTCCTTGGTTTATGTCCGTCAGTATGAATAAACATCAGTCAAAGCTTCAGTCATCAGTAAAAATTAACCATGAAGGGGAAATAAAACACATATGTATGTTGCATCTGACTGTAAGTCGCAGGATCAGCCAAACTATGAAAAAAATTACTTATGGTCTGGAAAATACAGAGATTTAGCCTGAAAAGAAAATCCTCATAAATATATTTTATTGCACACAGAATGACTTCAACAGGCTCTTTGTGAGAAATATGGTTTGTGCAGAAATGAATAACAAAATACATAAAACAAATCTTAAAATAAAGAAATAAATTCTTTGCACCCTGAGACGCAGTGTAAACAGAATTCAATTTCCTGTTAAATTATCCCGTCTTTATAAAACTTTTCATCATCTGATAGTATTTTTTTTTTCACAAATTCAACTCATACATATTTATGCCAACCTTCAGAGGTGTGTAAACACCATAAAGCAGCAGAATAAGGGCCATCCTGAGATATGATGACTTTCTTTGTGTCCTCCGAACCGATGCATCAAAATGAAACGACGGCGCACCGTCTCCGTTTTAACACACGGAATGAAGATGGAGGAGGAGAAACAAGGTGCAACACTGAGACCTTTGCTTTCTCTGTGTGGTCTTTTTCTCCAAATGAATGGCGCCATTACTTGTTGTTTTAGACAGAGTGAAGCAGAGAGGGTGACTGGAAGGGGAAGAAAAACGAAAAGCATATTGTTTGAGTGGTAAAAGGGCTGAGAGAGGCAGAGGAGAGAGGAAGGGGGAGAGAGATGGATTCGCACACATCTCGCTTTGGCCTTTAAGAGGCTGGAAGCTGTCTCTGGTATGTCATTTAGTGAGGAACACGTGACCAGAATCGGGTCACGACTTTGACAGGATTCTGGAAGGGGCGGTGAAAAGACGAAAGAAGTGTTCGTGTAGAAGAAAACACCAGAGATGAGTGTTATGCAAAGGTGTTTTCGCTGTTTTGGGTGTTTTCACATTTAATCACATTTCAACCAGAAAACAGTGTATTTCAATGGGGCTCTATTATACCAACTCCAACTAGTGAACAATTCTGCATTGGAAGGAAATTGATGCAAGGGTTTTAAACAGTTTCGCAGCTAAATACCTGAGTGACTTCACGTAAGGTTTGTTCAAATTCAGGAGTCGCATCCTTCGAAGCATCGGCTCCTCCTTACGGTCTTTGTCAACTATGAAGACCAGAAGTCAGTGGCTGTGAAATTGTACGATTGAGCCTTCAGATTTAGCTTTACCTTTACTTCTGCGTATGTTCTGTTGCCTAGCAACAAATACAAACAAGAAAAAAAAAATCAAGCTTGAAATCTCGTTTAGCTTTTTTTTTATTACTTATTACTTACTCGTTTAGTATTTACACATTCATTGAATTAATTTTTTTTTTTTCCCAAATAAATTTTATGTAAAAATGAAGAATATGAACCTTGGCAGATATATCTGAGCTGTCCTTTAAATTCTGAGAAAAAGACTAAAACTAACTCTAAATGCCACTGTGGTGGTGGCAGCGTCATGCTGTGGGGATGCTCTTATTCAGGAAATTGAGAAACTTGTCAGGATTGATGAACAAAATGGGTGGAGCAATGTCCTAATCTGATATCCTGCAACCTTTGAACGGCTCTCTGCTTCAACGCACCTGTCTCACTAAAACAGGTAATTAACAAGATTTGCTAGAACTCGACTCTTCACAGTGGAAGTAATTTAACAATATGAATCAGGTGTGCAAACCCAGAGAAGCTAAAACTAACCTTCAAGACTGGAGTTTCATCACTGGTGTCGATCCAAGGATACATAATTCATGTTATAATTACCCAGTCATAGTCCAGACATTAATCTAACCATGTATAATTATTCTTCCATTTCTTAACTATGCAGATCTTTATGCTACTTTATGACATGCAAGCTAAATAAAATGAACGGCAGGTCAAGACAAAATGTGGCAAAGTTCAGGGGGATTAGGGAGAACGAATCGAGAGAAAGTGAAGAAGAAAAACGAGGGAGCGACTTGATAAACAAAAGGATGGATGGTGCTGATGGAAGAATATCAGATGGAGCCTCTGGGCTTAATGTTTCACCCAATGGGTTCTGTGAGGACAAGTTCACTGGTGTGTGTGAATTAACGGCTCGGAAATTGATCAGCCCAGACACCAAGAGACAGATGTGAGTTCACACAGTTATATTAAAACTCCAACACATTAAATCTGCACCCCCAGACACACACACACACACGTTTACCTGATGATCTCATGTGGCAGTTGCACAGTCTTGCCTCCATCTTCTTTTAGCTGTACACATTAACTGGTAAAAAAAAAAAAAAAACATAAAATCGCATGAATCTCACACACAATCAAGTGAAAGAACACGCGGCGCGTCCCGCTGCTGGGTGCTGATGAGCAAGAGGGCGAGGGCGCTGGGCCTGCTGCGTGAACAGGCAGTATTTCCATACAAATCAATGGAGTGTCAGACTAAGCTCAGGGACACATCAGGGGACAGGTCCGGTCACACACACACAAGCACCCACGCGCACGAACTCATCTCATCACAACATGCAGGCACAGGAAACTGCAATCACCTTCCTTCTATCCACACACACACACACACACACACACGCAGCCAGCAGGATGATGAAGCCGCATTCAGAGCCTGAGTGAAAAGACAAGGTTACTTTCACTACACAGTCCGCAGCAATGAGGACTAAAAATCTCATATTTCCCAACATAATGCATTTCTCATTAATATTTAACTTATAACTTGAAATTAATGAAGTGATTTTGTCATAAACTGCGGAATTGCACACCTTATTGACAGCGTTCAATGGTTTCAAACGAGCACGCTCATCAGTGGCCTTTGTGTTTTCTGACAGCTTTGAGCTAAACAAGGTTGTTATTTAACGCAGCTCAATTCGAGTTACAGGAGAGAGCTGTAAACATAGATGTTTAGGAATAAAATTGCTGTTTCATGGTGAAAATATTCTCTTCAGGGACAGCTGTCTGCTGCGTGTGCACAGTGTACTCAGGCCTTGTTGTATTGTAAAGCATTTTATAATTAGTGAGCTTTTTTTGATATGAGCCAAATGGGCACCAGCCCAGGGCTGCATTAGAAATGTGATGGGAGGGGTGGCACAAGCACATGATAAAAACCTGTAACTTATCTCTAGGTTGTTGTATAAATAAGTTTTCCATTGCTTTAATCCAAATGCAGTTTGGATTAAACTTTTCTTTCAGAAAGTGAGGAAAACTAACTTATTCAACTGTACAGTCAGTCTTTTTTTTCATGAAATATACAAATGGTGGGTTTTAAGCCTTTTAAACTGTCAAGTAAATTCCCCAATTGATTGCAAAAATCCACCTGATGTTTCAGCTATTGTTCTTTATGCTCCCTCATCTGTTTCTGATTCTCCGAATGGTTTGAACAAGCACATCAAGTCGCTAAAAATTAATCCAGGCCTCTGATTAAAAACTCGATATGATTCAGACTTTAATTGCTTTCCACAGGTGTTGATACATTTTTCTCTTTCCCTTCACCGTCATTCCTGCTCGGAGAACGAAGTTAGCGTCATCCAGCAGCAGCAAATCAAATTCTGAGAGCAGAAAGCGGATACTTTTATCTATTTTGACCTGAAAAATGTCAAATCGGAAGTCATTTTCAGCCCAAATAGTCTAATGGAAATGGAAATGATAAAAGAAAAATACTCATCAGTCTTTGAAAAGAAAAAAAAAAAGAAAGTCTAACTCTGCCGCACACCAATTTTATCTGCCATCATATTTCTTTGTGATGGGGGAGCAGGGAATTAAGGATTGCATTAGAGTAAGCATATTAAAAGGATAAGAGCATCAGTACAAGCCTGACTGAATTATCCTGTGATGAGGAAAGAGAAGGGTAGAGGGAGCAGAGGGGGTGTAAAAAGGTGAAAAAATTATATGTGTGTGTGCTTTTTATCATGAACAAAGGAAATTAGGAGAGAGACCTTGCTGTGGGCACTCATGGTCTGCTTTGGCGAATAGAACGGAGAAATAAGGAGGCAGCCAGAGATGGAAAGGCGGTATAATTAAACTCTGGAAAACTGGACAGAAAACTGCCCAAATAAATGAAGGAGGAAAAGAAAAATTGAGTTAGAGGCAATAGGGGGGGGGAAAGGGAAAGAGCAAGTGAGAGATCTGGGAGATTAAAACAAACAAGCCATCATCCATCCTGCCCTTCCATCGTTGCTCGGCTCCACTTAAAGGTCGGCATGCTTTTCTTCCTCGGGTGTCGTCGGGAGGTAAAGGAACGGCGGCAACAGAGCGGGAGAGGGAGGGGGGAAAAAAAATGGTTGGAGTTTTATCTGTCCAGGGGAGAAAGAGTGGCAGCGGCGACGGCGCTTCAAAATTCTCCATCATTGCCACGGCGACCGGTCACCTGGCAACCGTGTACACAATGGCTTCCGTAGCCTTGGCAACAGCTTGGTCTCCGTCGGATGCAGCGAGACGGGGCTGGAGAGGCAGGTGGACAGATGGAGTGATATGGAGAGAAGTGTGAGATGGAGCGACGGAGGGAGCGGAGGAGGGGGCAGGTGTAAACCGAGCGGATCGCACCTCAACAGGTGCAGCCGATCGGCCCAAACGTGTGCAGGGACATGATGAGAAATGTAATGAGAGACCGAACAGGAGAATAGACCGCCACGCAGGGAGGACATGTTTTTATGTATGACATGTTTGTGTGAGAGGGTTTAAATGAAAGGCAAGAGCTAGCTTGCCTTTTTTTGTGCACACCTCAACTTTTTCTTCTATAGCTTTATTCCGGTTGGATATAATCTCCCAGCCAGTCCGCATTTACATATGGAGCCCACATGGGCTATAAAATGGGCTCTATATGGGATTGTCCACAGGTTAGATAATGCCCCCATTTTGAAGGCCTTTATAGGCTTAATGTAGGAAAACTGGGTAGAAGAGGGAAGCATAGATGTGTTGAGCAATTTGAACTGAATTTAATGCCCATTAGAGACCAGGTAAAACTTCCATAAGGTGTCTAACTGGTTTTGCTGATATGGGTTTATTTATAAAACCCAAGTGGGGCCCATAAAAGTAGCCCAGGGCTACTTAGCACTCATTAAGCCTGCTCAAAATCTTAAAAGGACCCACACTCAGATCATTTAGAGAGATTTAAAGTGTACTTGAAGTGGAGTTCTGTGGAGTTCCTATCAGCTGTCAGTATCTTAAATGCAGCAGCAGGTGCTCAGTGGCTTCAGTTTACATAAACAGCTAAAAGTTCAGCCTGGAGAGTTTAATACGGCTGGTTTCATGCATCTACCATAAAAATGCATATTAGCATGAGATTGGTTTATCACAGAATTGTCTATTAAAGTGGACTCCAGGCTATTCGTGGTTCAGTATTCGTAAAATCACCTATTCGTGGATTTTTCTGTAGAACTCAACTCCAAATTATTCATGGAAATTTCACTGTTTCGCTGACTTTTTTTTTGTAGCACATAGCTGAAATATTCAAAGGAAAATGCAACTTGGAGAGCTGAAATTCTGAGGTGCAATGTGGCCTGAGAGGAAGATGGCAACTTGTTACATTTACTTGAGTGAGCCTTTGTAAAATATGAACTTTTAGGAGTTTCTTTACTGCACCATACTTTTTATTGTTACTTGAGCATCCCTACTATTATTAGGGTACAATTTCCTTATACTTTCACCTATTCTGAGTAATGTCACTGAATAAAAAACTAACATATTTTAACCAAAAAGGAAAAGACAAACACCCACAGTCTGTACACAAGCTTCATTGTTTTTATGCTATTTTCTATCTAAGCCTTTTGTGCCATATGAAGATCAAAACGGCATAGTAAACAGCAGATATTGTCACTGCAAGTACTTTACCCTGCTCTAACATATGCTATTTACACTGTGTAAGTCTTTTGTTGAAAAAAAGGTTTGAAAATTTGAAGTACTAAGAGGGTTTCCTGTGTGCATACTAATGCATAATACACTATATTTGGTGTTTGAACTATTGCAACAGACAGTTATGAGTGTTTTAAAGGGTGTTTCAAGTATTCATGCAGTTTGACGCTTGGTTAGTCAGATCTTCCCATTTTTCTTGTGCTTTATCTGTAAGTTTGTTTAACTGGATCTTTAAACTCACCAACGTGGTACTTCCTATGTCTTGTTTCCATTAGGGTCCAGTTTAAGCACAATTTATGACAGTCAGCTACACATTTATGAAACCAATCCCACAGGCTCCTATTGCATTGTGAAGGCCACTGAAATGAAGAGAACTCATTTTCATGTTCAGCAAACCAATCTGGGATTTATTTGAGCTTTGTGACATGATATTTTTGGAAGTAGCCATCGGAAGATTTGACCCTCTGGTGTTTAAGTGTCTTTAGAAAATCACTACCAGCTTAAACCATTGCTAGAAACCATTGGCAAGGCTTCACATCTTACTATCAGCACTAATAAAGTCGCCTTAAATTTCTTCGCCAAACTGAGACAACTCTGGGTGCTGCCTTCTGCCAGTAAGATACTGACCGCTGATAGGAGCCCTATAGAAGCCCACTTCACATATCGTCTTTAAATAACTCCACTGTCTAATGTGTTCACCAGATTTTATTTTTGTCCGCCGGATCAAAGTTGATGCTGATTATTAATACTGCAAAACTCCCACCCGTGCATTGGCACAAATTGTGAGGCAGCAAACCTAAAATAGCCGAGCAGGGAAGCATGAGTAAACCAGCGCTTCTGCCCACAAATACTCATTACGCAATACCGAAAATAGTGGTGGGGGTTTTCAATGACATTTTACATTTATTAGTTGACATTCCAGACTTCCTGAGGCCTCGGAGGCTCAAACTTTCCAGAAATTAACTCGTATGTGCATACAAGTGCTTGTATCAGTGTGTATCTTTCTCTCTGCGGGCGTGCGTGTGTGTGTGTGTGTACTGTAGCCAATAAGCCCATTAGCCCCAGGTTAAGTGATTTACAGCTTCGGCTTTAAGCCCCTCCTGCAAACTCATCCCCAACGCCCCTGTCTATCTGCTCCTACTATCTGCCTACTTTATCTAGCAGATTACACACACGCACGCCCCCCGCCCCCCACACACACACACCCGCACACCTGTCAGTCTGCAGACACTGTGCTTGATTCGAGCTCGTGGCGTATAAAAAGCAAACACAAGACGGGAAAAGTCCTGATCACACGTATCGAGGATGTGTACACACACCTTTGCGAAAGGCTCCTCATTAGATCGTGTTGTGCTCCTGGAGCCAAGCACAAAGGAGATGTTTCATCTGCTCTGTATGTTTGTTCTCATTGTGGATTCCCTTTGATACGAGCGTCCTCATCAATGCATCTAATAGCTCCACGTACAGTCTGGCTCTCTTTCTTTCTCTCTGTTTCGGGGAGAAACTGAAGGAGACCTACAAAAGGCAGAAGAAGAGCGAGCACATGTGCGCACGGTGAACCTAATAAACTTCACAGCTGCTCTCTCACAGTGCCTCTTTTTACGAGCAGCGTCCAACCTCCAAGACAAAAGGAAACGGAGAAAGCAGCTCTAAGGATTGGATAAAAGCAGCCGAAGGAAGTACTAAATGATTGCTGCTCTCCTGCTCTTCAAACCTCTCCTCCTCCTCCTCCTTTTGGGTTTTTTATTCCCTTTTTTTTCCCGAAAGAATAAAGGGAGAAACCAACAGCGGCAGCGCCACAGACGGAGGCACGGGCATCGTCATAATGGGGTGGCCGAAGCGTTGCCACGACAACACAAGGGGAAGCGAGAAGCGGTAGAGTAGGTGGCAATAAAGGAAAAAAGGAAAACAAGATGGAGGTTGTTATTTACCTTTGGCTCTGCTGCCTCTTCGTCTCG
The DNA here is from genome assembly GCA_903067095.1 of Girardinus metallicus. NCBI lineage: Eukaryota > Metazoa > Chordata > Actinopteri > Cyprinodontiformes > Poeciliidae > Girardinus > Girardinus metallicus. Next base: position 63,695 of record CAEGAE010075067.1, read on the forward strand.
TCGATGATAAATCGTGCCACCCAGGCGGACTGTGGGGAAGTTAAAGCTACATTAAGCCACATCAAGGTTCATGAATCAATCAGAATTACAACCTAATTAAAATCAATCTCAGGAGTGAACACCTTTCTTTTCCAGGAAACTTTTTTTTTTTTTTCCTCTCACAATGAAAGAAGATTTCTGGAGATTCAGAATTTAGAGAGGGATTAAAAATCCTCCTGCCTACCCACAGTTCTCTGTTTTTTTTAATACTTCGATCTTTCAGACAAATGCTGTTGTCAAAAAATTATTTACTTTTTAAAGTGGAAAAAAAAAAGTGATACAAACCAACCTGGTACTGCTTGGAGAAGGAGTTGTTCCCTAAACCTCCAAACTGGTCATGCAACAGGTGGAAACCTCTGCAACCGAGTGTTTATGCAGAGTTTTGCGTCACTGTGGAGGAACTTTGGCCCATTTTTCCCCGTAGTTGTTTTATAATTCAGCCACACTGGAGGTTTTCTTAACAAAAACAGACTGTTTTAGGTCATACCGTGTCTCTCAATCCGCTCTATGTCTGCACTGTGACCAGGCCACTCGTAGACGTTCATTGTTTTTTGAGCCATTCAGAGGTGATTTGCTGGTGCGCTTTAAATCACTTTCCTGCTGCAGAAGGGCTCTTGAGCTCAAGGTCATGAACTGATGGCCTCGGCACATGATCAATGTACGGTCCTTCAAAGCCGCTTGAAGCAATCGAGTTAAAAAAACAGCTCTGTAATTAAATCTGACATTACATGTTATTGCATTCTTCATGGTGCATGTATTCAAGAGTGTAGAATATTCTGCATGTATTCAAGAGTGTAGGATATTCTTCCTGTTCTTGTAGCTCAGATTAAAGAACTTGTTGATATGCAGCGTCTGTACTGCAGCCTGGAGTTTAGGTGAGGCTTAAAGGGGCGGTTTTATTTATTTTTCAGGCATACATTGCTGTTTTATAGCACAATCAAGTAATTGTGTCACATTCAGTTGTTATAAAAAGACTGTATATGTCAAACGTGACTTTGATTTGAAATTGTCCTCTGTGTCTTTAAGAAGCTTTTGCTCTTTCCAACACTCCACCTTCAGCACGTCATCACAGCAGTGTTTCTCCATTAAGCTGCTTACAATGGCTCTTAAGAGCGCAGGACTGAGAAGCACTTACCTGTGATGAGCTCCACCAGGAGTTTGCTAACTGCTGCTGCCACTAGTCTGGAGGGAATTTTCTCTGTGGAAAATGGCTGCCAGGGGAGATTCAAGGATTCCTAAGACATACAGGAAGGAATCAAGGCAACACTCCAAGTATGTTTTTGATGAGAGGATAACATCATAACATCATATAATGCTCAAAAAAGTTTATTTTACGTAACACCTTCTCTTTAAATGTTTCCTGGCATAAATGTAAATGTGACCTGCAGCCCGATGGAACAAGTCACAGTGATGCTGGAGAGAAAAGAAGTGGGATGTTGGCGTTTCTTTGCATATTTCACTTTCTGACCCAACGTTATTCTGATTCATAGCTTTGCTTAAGTCTTAAACTAAAGGGCTCGTCTGGTAGATCAAAATGTCTGAATTCTGCATAGAAATTCTTTAAAATACACTCTGAGCTTCACTGAATCGTAAAATGATGTGCAAATATGGTATGATTTAGTAAAAGAAAACATTTGGTTAGTGTGTTAAGTTACTAAAATGAAACTAAGTCTATCTGCACTCCTGAGCAGCTTTAGGTGACTAACGATCTGCCTCGGAGCTCATCACTATAAACAAAGCGAAACATTCCCTTTAAAAAATAAACCTGGGTTCCCCCCCTGGGTGTTTTGGCTGAAGGTGAAAGCCAAGATTGCTTCACGTGTTGCAACCTGTTCCCTCTGCTGATTTATCTGACGATCATGTCAATCAGCAGGGTAACGTGAAGTCAGGAGAGCCTGAGTCATTGCACCATTCGGTTCGCGGCGGCTGACAGGCGAGGTAAAAGTGGAGCAGCATCCAGCTCGACACAGAAGGAATGTCTTCGGCACTGAGTTAGGAGTGTTGTCATATTTTAATAAGATCTTGTCAGGGACGATCGGCTCACAGCTATCATGAAACAACCAGAGTAAATAGACCAAAGGTGGATTTGAATGATGCCAATTTACCCAGTTTATCAAAGAGCAGCTACACAATGACAGACTGAGGCAGACGCACACGTTAGCTGCAGCTTCACTCCATAAATAGACGCTGCTAAAGTGTGCAGGGATAACACTGAGAAAACTACCAGTTGCCGCATACGAGCAATCTGAAGCAATCCAAAATGAAACACCTTTAGTTGGTTTGTAGGCATGATGAAATAATCAAAATAAGAGCATAGAGAATAAAAGAAAATGTTAAGGAAATAACATTTTACAGATCCTGTAAGTGCTTTGATACAGCAAAAAATTAGAATAAATAAGGAAGGAGATGAAATCCATGACGGACATTTATGTTTTATTATGTGTTATTAGGGTTAAAATTATTTTTTAACCCAGTTCAAAATAATTTTCACAAAATTTTTGTCACCTTTTAACATGACATATGTCATCTAAAATTAAATTGAAAACAAACAAACAACAAAAAAACGCAGCAACCTGGTTGCAGAAGTGTGAACATCCTTAAATTAACACTGTTGAAGCACCTTTTGATTATGTTTCGGCATTCATTCTTCTTCAGGACGAGTCTCTGAGCTTCCCACAACTTCACTTGATAATATTTCCTCTCTGGAAATATTAGCAATATTGGAAAAGTATGTTAAACGTCTCAGACTGTGAGGACATGTCTGATCCGCAGCCCTCTTTAGGAGACTCCTCAGATGTTCAGTCAGATTTAGTTTTAGTCCAATTCTTTAATTTCCTCTGCTGTAATGCTGAGAAATAAACCTCAGCTTTCGAACAAAAAGTTGGACAATCTGGTTTCTGGACATAAACAATGGCTGAAAACTATAATTATGAAATGATGAAAGAAGTCTGTCAGTGAAGTGCATCACATCACAATCCCACCACTCATGGCCAAACAGAAGTTGTACTCATTGCTCCAAAAAAGGCCATTGCTGTTAGTTATGCTCTTTTTATTAGCTTTCTTCATGTTGCTATGACAATATCTTGTAATGATACTGTCGGCTCTCCTTGCTGAAAAACTCTAAAATTGATCCATAGATAAATCCAGTACTTCTTCTGTAAACGGTTCACTGCTGTGTGACGTCTGAGTTCTTCTGTGCATGCGGCTTTCTTTGGGGTGTCAACGCTCAAAAAGAGTTCTCAGAAGTTAATTAGTAGAATGAATGACGGGTTAAAAAAAATGGTATTGAGCACCAAGACTTGCTATGTGAACATACCCTCCATAGATCGATTGTAAGTTGTACTAGAAAAATAAAATAATCCTATAAAGAATCACAAAACTGGTAGAGACGCATGGATACTACCTTGTGTGGCTTGACCTCACAAAGGTCATCTGTTGGAAGGTGAAGTGTGGACCAAAGCAGGCCATTAACAGTTAAATCATCTCAAACACAGCAGGAGGTGTTGCAATGGCCTACTCAATGTTTGGACTGTAGTACAACTCAAAGGGTGGTGCAGGAAAGCCAGGCAGAAATAAAACCTGTTAAAGAAAATTGGAAAAAGTAGTGAGTCAAAATTCCTCGCCAATGATGGACGAAACTGATAGCAATTATATCTAGTTATCACTGCTGTTTGTGCTTTGAGAACTGGCTGTGCAAATAAAAAGCTAGGATAATGAAACACTCAAAGGTCCAGCAATCCCTGCACTGAAAGTCACATACACCAATTTCAGCCTGCGCTGTCCCGTTCCTTGTGGCTTATTCGCCAATAAGAAAGCGCTGACATATAAAGTAGAATAAGCCTTGGCTCAAGCTTTGGGCTTTAAAAATCCTGTCCTCTGACACAGAAAACAGGTTGCATCAGCTCACAGCTGTCCGAGGAAGGATTTAGATCCTTGCCAGCTTATACCAAGGGTAACTCACAGAGAGCATGTGGTGGACAGGACTTGTGTGTGCTGCCTATTGTAAGTCTGTGCATGGATCAAATACCCTGGGCAGTGTTGACGGAGACAAACAGGAGATGAACACGGTGTCTGAATGTCAAGTCGAGCCTGTCAGAGGGTCAGAGCAGTCAATGATTGAGCTACTGGAGTCAATGAAGGGAGGAGGAGGAAGGAGACGGCATGGTGCAGATGCTGTGTTATAGAGGGACGGTGGGTGTGCGGAAGAAAGGGAAAGAATGAATGCAGGGAGGTGTAAACATTCTGCATGCATGCATGTTTGCCCTGGATTGGAGGAATGAGCCGTACGGGGAGCCAGGGAGTGAGACAGAAGGGAGTGCAGGGGGAGGCAGATGGAGCTGGTTAAATCCTTGTCCTGAGTATTGTACCAATTGCAGCGGAGAGGCAGAGACAATAGCTGAGCGGTCTCCCGTCGCTTCCATAAACAAGATAAATTGATGATACTCCCCCGCCCACTAACATCGACGGTTTGCTTTTATTGCCTTTCAAGAAGTGGGAATGGAAACCTTCTGAAGGAGAACAAAGAGAAGCCCTGGGATAAATGTACCTCCTCCACTCTCCGAGGGCTTCTCCAAGGCATCATGGATGAGTGGCAGCATTTGATGGCATTGTCTCATGTGAATAGTTTGGATTAGGAAAAAGTTATTTTCTGACTCTTGGTGCAGTGTTCCTGAGCCCAAACTACAATAAATGTGATTCAATCAGTCAGGCTTAAGAAATTGTTTCTTTACAAAATGATTTGGGCGTTTATGTACATCTAACATCACAGTACCTCTCTGAAGAAGTCTCAGGATATTTCTCTCCTTTGTTTGACAGAGTAATGTGACAGATATGTTTTAAAAACATATGACTGTTCAGATATCAACCAGTAAACAGAAAGGCTAAAGAATGCCACAGCTTAGACAGTAACTCACCTATTTGTTGAGACATACCCACAGGAATAGCTTACAGTGTACCCCCATCTGTTCGTGGATTATTCTAGAACAATTTACCTACTAGTGAATTTTTCAAAGAGCATATTTCAAATATTAAAAATAAAAGCAGCTTGAAACTGAAATCGTGTGTCATCTAGCAGCAATGCTAGATGACACACGATTGGATTGGCTGCAATGGCAATCTTTCGTACATTACTTGACATTTATGTGGACTGCTGCGTCTTTGTAGGTTTGCAGTTGTGCGATGCTTTTTGCCTTTTTCAGATGATGGATTAAATTGTGTTCCAAAAGACTATCAATCTTGTTTTATAACCTAACCCTACTTTAAACATCTCCACAGGGTTCTTCATGATGCCGTTTGTTCATTAATGTTCGTTAACAAACCTCCAAGCAAATTGGATTTATACACATGGGTAGACTTCATTTAATAAACATAAGGACTTCTGAGGACTTGATTTAGGGGCATGAGAGTAAAGGGGGTTGAATACCAATGTATGCCACACTTTTCTTAAACTTCAAAACTGTGCACTGTTTCTTGCCTGTCACTTTAATTCCCCTTAAGTTTCATTAGTTTGTGGCTGTAACTTGACAAATTGTGGAACAGGTCGAATTAATTTTGCAAAGCATCCTGTCTGCAATAATAAAAACATGCAAAAAAAAAACATCCAACAATGTGACTAAATTTCCATCCACGCCTCTGACTTTAAGATATGCTAATTCACATAAAACGTGATCTAGAAAAATTAGGCCCTCCAATATCTTTCATACATTAGTTGACATTTAGAAAGTGACATTTTCGCTGTGATAAATCCAAACAGCAAAAACATGTTTATTAGAGTTTGTCTCTGTCTCCTGTGGTATTTATTCGGAGCTTGTCTACTTGTTGACGCAGTGTTGTTAGCAGTGATCTATGCTGCCTTCAGTGCAGTCGGTGATTTACTATGAGCTCTAACTCTGTCACAGGCAGGGGAGCAGAGGGGAAGAGGGGGGTCACATTAAATGGCTGTCTGACCACCATCCATCTACCCGCCCAATCAATGACGCCATTCAAACCAATGCTGTCCACTGAATGCTGGCCCATGTGTCATGTTGGGATGGAGATGATAAAGAATTCCTGGTTTGACCAGAGAGAAATCCAAACCACTTTACAAACATTAATTTCACATTTGGAAGCCATCTGAATTGATTTAATACTTTAAAACATCTGCTGGGCTAAAAAACAACATTGAGTTGATAATTAAAACTGAATGCGGCAGCGATGGGTGGATGGATGGAAAGAATGAATGAAACGCTGCCATTATGGTGCTTTCAGAAAGGGTTTCTGCATTTTTTTAAGGAAAACACAAGTGTTTGAATTAATATGGAGACATTGTTTAATGTGTTACATGTTTCATATGTTATTATTATAATTTAACCTTCCTTTGTGTCTTTGATCGTCTGTTTGTCTCCAAACGTGTCGGTAACTGATATAACCATTATCTGAGGAAATCTAAAACCGAAAGATTTGTTAGAAAAAAATCAAAGTTTGACAAGCAGATCTAGACAACATATCAATGGGATGTGATCATTTATGACATCATGATAAGTGGGCACTGCCCCTCACCTAGCAACCTAAGTTTGTTTGTTAGTTTTAGTGCGCTACGCACTGTACAATGGCTGCTGTGTTTTGTTTTGACTTACTGTTCAGAAACTACTCGCTGCATTCTTGCTGGTTGTGCTGGAGGCCTTACTTCTGCTTCTCAAAGAAGTACGGTTGTAGAATTGCACATCTGTTTGCAGTCATTTTCACCTGAGTGTAAACGTCGAGTTGGGAGGCGTGGCCAGCAGCAGCTTATTTGGATTTAAAGTGACAAATTAAAAAACCTCATTCTGCAAGGAGCTCAAAACAGGCAGAATTGACCAGACTGAAAAGTCATTATTTAAGAAGGATTTTGTGCAAGGAATGTAAAAATCATGTTTTTTTATAATACATAGATCTATCCTAAGTTATTAAAAGAAAAAAAAGCTAAAAGGGATAAAGAATATATTGTAAGGACGGATAAAACTGTACAGAGTGGACAGAAATAAAAATAAATTCTGGTCTATGCTGGAATGACTCCACCTCAAAAACCTTGAATGCATTTTAAAAACAAAAATTTGGAATAAAAAATACATATGTACACCTGCACTGTTTTTTAATTAAAAGTTTCTTAGTAAATGTTTTTTTTTTTTTTTTTTTTTTTTTTGTGGCCATCAGCAAGCTTCTGGAATAATTCTGACGTAAGATCTGACCACTCCTTTTTGACAGAATTGGCAGATCTCACTGAAACGGGGTTTGGCTATTGGCAGAAACCAAGCTTTTAAGCACAGTCCACAATTTTCCAATAATGGTGAGATCATGGCTGCTTTTGAAACTTAATGCCAGCCTGGTTTATCTATTTCCAAAACAGAGTGTTTTGGATGATTTTCCCATCGGAACACCCAGTTGTGTCCATGTTTTAACCATCTGTTTGCGAGGAACTCCTACTTTCTTGTTATTTCATCCCTCTTCTGGAATCATCAGTGTGTGGAAACAATAATTGTGGCATGATAGCTCAGTTTTTGTGTCATCTAACCATAACACATTTATCCAGAAGGTTCTTGGTATCTGTGGGTACTTGGGAATACCGGTCCAGCTTGAAGGTGTTGATTTTGAAGCAGCGGCTTCTTGAATCACTGAGGACAGTGATACTGTTGTTCTAGTATCTTCAAACCCTGAGACTCTGTGGCTCCTTGATTATTTCTGAACATCATAACCAATTCCCCTGCATGTATGAGTCACAGTTTCAAATATATGATGGAAACTTGGATAGAACTGGTTGCTCCATTGGGGCGATGATCCCAAATACACATCAAAGCTTCTGGGATGGCCCTGACTTCAACCCTGTTAGAGACTATGTTTAAAGGATGGGTTTAACCCAGGAAACAAGCCCATTTCACCAAAGAATACACAAAAAGACAAGGACTGTTCACTTCTAAAAAACAGTAGACTAAAAATTATACATTAAAAACGCCTTTTGGACTTAGGAATACACATAGACCACAGCATTTACATGACACATACGGAGTCAGACGCTTTTAAAATGCTTCCCTCATCTCGTATTCCCTCTACAGTAGCTTCTAACTTTTGTCAAGTCTAACTCAGGTTTGCAGCTTTGATGTCCTTGTGTCAGAAATGAATCCTTCTCTTCAGATTTGAGCATCTAGCGGAGAAGTGCATGCCCAGAATTCCTAACAAATAATCTATTGGTGCGGAGACGGCCCAGCAGGGGGAAGCCACTTGCATTCATTGAAATAACTGGTGGAGGTCTGAGCCAGGCTCATATAGGAGACATAAGCAGGCAGCTGATGAATGAGTCTGCGGTTTAATGAAGTGTGTTTGCTACAGAGGAGATCAGTGGTTAAGGGACAGAAATCCCTTGACGATTTGCATCGATCACAGAGGGACAGACAAGGGCGGGGGAGGAGATTTAAAGCCAGAAGAGGTGAAAAATAATGAAAGAAAACCAAAATGGGTCATTCGTTTTGTCCGCGATGCCTAAAATAAATATAATATTTGAAGGCCATTAAAGTCCCACAGATGCATGGATGAACACCCAGCTCCGTCCGTTTATATTCTCGTTTTTAGTTTATAGCCGGTCAGTTCCAGAGTTTTTCTTCACAAGGTCGTTTTCATAAACATTTTTTTCTCGCACAACCATTAACTTCCCACAGTGCAATAAATCAAACTCAAACACACACACATCCATCACTCCGGGTGAGTCAGACTGACAAATCACACCTCCAACGGCAGGTCATTTTCATTAATGCAGCCACATCATGTTTTTAACTGTGACAAATGAAGAAACAAAGGGCTGAGAAAACAAAGCAACATGCTTCAATGTTTGGAAAACTTTGCTTTTGAAAGTCTGCATTTTTATTTCTATGGTCATGTACATGAACAATATTCAAAATGTTTTGGAAGGTTTAAGGAGGAATAAACAAACGCACTCACATTTATTCTCATCTAACATGACTAAAATTGCACCATTTAAACCTCAGACTTTTATCCAGGTGTGCTCCTGACTTGAGGTAAGATCCATGAAGCTGTCGTTGACTGCAGCGGCGTATTGGCCGGGTTTAAAGAGATCCACTGTATGGAAAACCTTCTGCAACTTGAAAACCTTTCAAAGCTAACGTTAAAATTCTCTTATCTGGCTGGTAAAGCAAATTAACCCTAAATCGTATGGCTTAAGAACAGGCTGTTACAATCTTTTGGTGTTTTGGTTTTGGGCCATATTCAGCTCATTTATCTCTATTCATTACTGCTGGAAAAATATTGTCATATTAGTTTATTCCTGTGTTCAGTTCTTTGTGCATTTTGATTTATTATTCCTTCTGATTTGATCTGGTTCCTTTATTATTTTCCACTCCTGCCTTGGTATTTAAGCTCCAGTTTTTAATTGTCCGTTACTAGTTTCTTCCGTTACTCTGCCTTATTCTTTGTCCAAACTCAACCTTCTGCTCATCTTGTTCTGTTTTTTTAAGTTTTCAGTTTTAATATGACATAATTCCAAGTTCCTTTCTGCGTTTTGTTCCTGCAAACCGTGACAAAAGACCAGACTAGAGTAAATCAGACAGAATATCGATAAAGGCCGGGGCTTCTTCAATAATGTTTGTGATGTTTTCAGACAAAATGCGGGATCTTTGGAAATTACTCTGATTCCAGTTGTAAGTCATGGAGGGGGAAGCATCATGGTCTGAGAAATGATAATCATGACGTTTATGACGTAAAAATTTAAATAATCCTTACAAAATATAGAAGCTGAAGTAGAAACAAACCCAACAACATGGAGAAGGTTCAAAACACATCAATAAATCCATGGACTGAACTCGAATTCACAAAACGCATCTTTCAATTTTTATTTGTGAAAAAAGCATCCTTTCTGTCATGTATCCTCATCTATCAGATAAAATTCAAATAAAAGCTGTTCAGGTTTGTAAAGCTTTGAGGTGTTGGATGCTTCTGCAAGGCAGAGAGATTTGAAAAATCAAATGTATCCAAGACGTTTCTCTGCGTGACACTGAACAACTGACTAAGTCATCAACCAGAGACCTGCCAGGGTAGATTCAGACATGTGCCGGCCAATCATGTGACTTGGAATACATTTGAATGTACTCGAGCAGACATTTATGAGACCAAATAGGGGTTGGATTGTGGCTCTGATGAGGTCCATCAGCACATGTTAGCAATCTGCATTCAGGCACAATGCTTACTGATTACTAATCAGAGGCGTTAGGCAACAGGCAGCCAGCAGCTCGGGCTATCACAACGACAAACACTGTGATTGCAAGCGAAGGAAGGAAAGGGAGCATAACACACAAACGTATGAGTTTGTGCGTGGCGGAAAAAAGCATGCACACACTCCTGGTCGCCCTTTCTCTCGGTGCTCGAACGGTCCCAGAAGTGCAGACGCAGTGGTGCAGACCTTTAACGGGCTCCAATCAGCGGCAGAACCACGCAGAGATGAGAGGACCACACCTCGCTCTGAAAACAACCGAAATCAGTTTAAGGACACGCATTACTACTGGCCTTCCATGTCTGCCTCACCCCTTCCTCCCCCTTTTCATTTTCATCTCCTACTCTGCCTTTTCTTTTTCTTTTTTTTTTTTTTTAGTTTTCACCGTGCACCACCTGAGCTCCTCAAGGTTGCTGCCACAATTTAGGTCATTCAGAACTCGGCCCCGTTTTCTCCGACGCAACTCCCCCCCTCTTTTCCCCTCCTCCGTATTACCTGACACTGCCAGGTGGGAGTGACTCCATTACCGAGTTGAACTTTGACCCCCTGCCTGGCCAGAAAAGAGAGAGGCTGTGTGTGTGGGAGAGAGAAGGTGAGCAACTGAAATGAGGCCAGCCTAAATGTTGGTGTGCCAATGAGCCAACACTTTTCTTGAAATGTGTGTGTGTGTTTTGGGGAGGAGGACTGTGTGTGTCTCTAATGACACCTCTGGCCATTATTAAGTCCACTTTATTCTCTGGTCCCTGGCATATTTTCCACTCTCCATATGTTCATATTTTTCTCTGGAGCTCAGCTCCATAACAAAGCTCACCAAATGTCTGATTAGTATTCAAGAAATCCAAGCACAGTTCTAACTTTGGGAATTGGCTTACGTAAACTTTAAAACCCACGCGCAAAGACAGTGGACAGAGCAGTAATCTGAGCAAGAAAAACAACATTTTAAAAAGGAAGGGGAGAAACTATAGAGTCGTCAGAGGCATTTATGTAATATTAATTTGGCACCCTTATTGATTTATTTGAACCTTTCATTTCCAAGGCAGGCTAATCTCATAATAAACATTAATATTGAGAGAAACAAGCCCATAAAACAAATTCCTAGAGGTCCAAGCAGATTATTCTGCTGTTGAATCTTGTTTTGAGCTTCTGGTGCCTCAAGCTGCAACATTACTTGTAATGAGCCATAGCACTATTTCTAAGAATGCATTCACACCAGCCATGTTAGTCTGCTTTAATCAAACTCTAATTTGTTTTCCTAGGAAGTCCAGTTCATTTGGGGTAATATGTATTCGATCTCTGGTCCGTCTACGAATCTAGGTATCGTTTAAAAGATAACTCTGGTGCTGCTTGAATGTTTATGTATTGATAACCAAACGGACCAGAGACTGCTCCAAAAGCAGGAAGTGGACTATAGTGCGGAGAATTCTGGGTAAATACAACCAAAACAAGCATGTGAGTCTAGTGTTGGCTGGAGAAATGGCTTGTGATTGTTTACCAAAGACAAAACTGAAATCTTATGCCACTCTATTTTTACTTACATTTCATGGAGTAAAAAATGATATCCAGATTCTCGATATCATTTTGGTCACAGAGCCATTCCTCTGTTTGACTAAGCTGCTGATCAGGAGGATCAATCGCTAAGCGGTCGATATGTCTTCTGTCTTTAAACTCAAATTATTCGTAACAATAAACAGCTTCAAACCAGAGTCAATAGCACTGTAAACTGTTTGGCATTAGCAGAGAATATTGTTTTTTATGCATCGCATGCTCTCAACAATGCTGCTCAGCAATGCTGCTCAACCCACAAAACATTTCCTTCCTTACCAACGTGGCTTTTAATTTCATGGAATGATCGATAACAAATCTAAAGAATCTGTAGTCATTTGTCAGTCCACCCTTTTATGCTATAGATTTTACCTGAGCCATGTTAAAAATAAGCTGGAAATTTTTAGGACTGCGTTGTTTCATGGCTAGCTCATAAATAATAAAAATAAAATCTACCTGGGTGAATATTTTGCACAGAAAAATCTACAATATTCTAAAACTTTACTAAAATTGTGGAAAAGCTGAATCTGCAAAAGTATGCAACTTTGAAACATAACATCTGCAGAAGCCCCAGGTTAAAGGACCTGAACACTGTGGTCATTGTCCAACTTGACCATCAGCATGATCTTAGAGTGTTATTTGGACTCTTTGCTTCTGATATTTTCCTGTATCGATTTCTTATTTTCCTTCACCTATGTTTGTTTCCTTTGTTATTTTCATCTGATCAGTCTTGTCATGTTTTACTCTGAGTCTGCTCTTAGTTTTATTCTTTGGGATAGTTACAGTTTATGCCCTGGTTCCCCTGTTTGGTGTCTTCCATTTTACTAATCATTTACCTCATAAAGTCTCACTCACTCCCTTCCTAGATGCAGTCAGTTCCCTATTAGTTACTCGCGCCCTTCTTCTTTTTCTTTTGAATTTTATTGGTGCATGGCAAACCAACTTAAGGTGCATTTACTGCCACCTACAGGACTGGAGTGTGGATGTTACTCTCTCGCCCTCCTCAGTCCATCTCTTAGGTATCATCTCTCACCTGCATCCCGTTAGGTAATCAGCCCAGGTCTTTTGTTCAGCTTTCACCCTCTCAGTATTCTCCTGCTGGTTCCTACTGTTAAATGGTCTTGTCACCTCCCTGTTATTCCTGGTTCCTGTTCTTTTTGTTCTGGTCTGGCTCCCTGTGTTCTCCATGTTTGTTTTTTGTTGTTGTCGTTTATTTGTTCATTCTTAATTTTTAAAAATCAACTAAAAGTCTCAGCCTGCTGCATTTGGGTCCAACATCCACACGCATCACGACATAGAGGGCCCATGTCAATATCAGCAAATTCAAGGTTGACAGAAATTTTCCTGGACAAACCAAACAAAATGAAGGAAATCACTGAATGAAAAGATATGATTGGAGAAGTTAAGGCTAGCCATTCAGAAACGGCTAAGCCAAGCAAGTTTATGGCAGCATTGTGCTGTGTTAATGTTTCTCTGCCAATGGCTTTGGCACATTGCATGAGATGGAAAGGTATAGAAATTCAACTCAAAACCGACAGCTAGATGATTTGCATTTGGCCAGAATTGGGTGATCCAACAGGAAAATGATGCAAAAAGCAAAACTGGCCTGGGAGTTGATTAACAGGGTAACACCTAGCAACTGGAATTACCTTCCTAATGCCCTGATGTCAACTCTGTGTAAAATTTGTGGACTATGATTCATATCAAGGTCTGTAAAAGGAAAACATTAAAATTAAATGACTTCTACCAATTCTGCCAAAAGGAATGGTTGAATATATTACCAGAATTATGATAAAAGCTTGCTAGTCAGTAGAAAAGGGGTGACGTCCTCGGGGTGCAACTTGGAAACCAACATTCAACTTCGTGTTAATGGGGCTGTATGAATATATTTTAGCCTCTTTTTTTTATCCTTTACAAGAGAAAATCTCCAATGACCTTACTATGCTGGAACCAAATGTTTAAGTAGTGAAATGTATTACCTTCATGCACACAACTAGCTGCACACAACAGTACTATTCAGGAGGAGTTTGGCATCTTGAATCAAAACTTTTCTGTTCCTGTCAAGGCAACAAATTAGTTCCTTTAATCAGTGTTTGGTAATAAACCTCATAATGATTTGTTCCTGAAGGATCATAATGTCAGTTTACACTTTCTCGCAAAAAACACAGTGAACTTTTTTTCTTTTATTAAGGGCCCAATTAGAAGAGTAGAAATAATGAAGATGCCACTGATGTTTGATCTATTAGAAAAACTCACAGGTGGTTGTGACTGGTATGAAACACAACAGATCGGAGAGAAACAAAACGCACACTTCTGACAGTTTTCTATAATTACGCATCATGACCTCAAACCTCACAAGAGTTTCACAAAAACAGTAAAATTGGGTTTATTAAACCACCCCTGTAATTATGTGAACACGTTAATCAAAGGAACTAAGGAGTCGGCAAGCTTCTGCTGCCACAGGTTGAAATACAGTTGGGAAACTCGAAAAAGAACACCCTGCTGTGTCTTTAGCTGCCAAAGCAACAGTACAATGTTCCCAGTTTGGTGCGGACGGGAGATTCTTGCCAAAATCTGGTGTCTTCCTCTGTTTAACAATGCACCCTCTCAGAGGAGCCCACCATCAAACAGGAAAGACAAGAAGGGAACCGAGGGGAGTTTTGGCTAATGTGCATCCAGGAGAGCTGGGGAGTTTCTGCTCCTCTCTCTCTCACCCTGCCTTTTGTAATGAAGCAGCAGCTGTCTCCCGGTGCGAGCTCCCCTTCGTAGCAGAGCAACTCCCTCCTGTTTTCCAAACGTGGCCTCCCGCCCTCGCCAAGGATGCTGAGACGGCCGGAAAAGAGGGAGTGGGGTCTCCTATCTGTCTGAGGAAGTGCTAATAAGTGAGAGTGTCTGCCAGGAGAGCGACCCGATGCACGTATAGGTGGGCTTTCATTATGCATTCAGCACCTGTGGACATGTGGCCACTTTGGGAGGGAAGTATGACGGAGCGATTTGACTGAGGAAGAAGAAATGGTGGATCAGTCCCTGTGGTAATTGGGCTCTCCTGACGTTATCTTTCAAAAGTGTCTGAAGCTCCCATAATGGCTTGTTTTTCTTTTTTTTTTTTAGTGGCTCTGGCTCGTTCTGTGTGTGTGAGTGCGTGTTATTTCAGCATATGCCTCAAGATGCAAGCCCTGCTAATTTAAAATGCACCACTTCTTTGTAATGCGAGCACTGTTTTGTGTGCGTGTGCACGCAGACACACGAAAGCAGATCTACTTAACAGTTAAGACAAATCTGCTGCATTAATAATAAATACCTTGTGTCCTATATGGAGGTCTCACACACACACGCTTTATTCACAAAAATATATAAACTAAGGAACATTTTTTTTATCTGCATTCTGATACGTTTTGTCATGTGGGTGACTCTTAAAGACAGAGAAGTAATTTTTCAGTAACCTTTGACCTTCCCAAGTTTTGTCAAGTTTCAACTAAGAAGTTCATTTTTTTTTTTTTTTGTATATTAATGTATAAAACTGAAAGAAGGTCAATGCAATGTGTCGTTCAACTGCACACATCGTGAGACTAAGCTGTCAGACTGCATTAAGAAAATCCGTGTAACATTTTTTTTCCCCACATATATTTAATGTACTTGAAGTCTGGACTTTGAATAGGCCAGCACATGTACACTTTGATATAAACCACTCCATTAAAACTCTGGCTGTATGTTTTGGATTGTTGTCCTGCTGGAAAGTGAACTTCTTTGCCCGTCTCACATGTTTGCAACCTGACAAAAGGGTAAAAGAAACATAGAGTATTTGGTCCAAGTCAAGTCTGTTTGAACTGAAATGATGCTAGGGTTTCTGGTCATTTAACCTCTTCAGTACTGTTTATGTGCTGTATCTTTGGTCTGTTTTTATTCAACTTCTTTGGGTTCAAAATGAAGCCGTCCACCGTGTGATTCTTATGGGCCAACCTGATAACAGGCTGGAATGATGAAGCTTAAAAATACATATAATATGTAGAAATACTAAATTCATTTAAAAGTGACCAAATATTGAACAGGAAAAAAACTAAAAGAAAAACTACAGATTTTCACAGAGTTAGACAACTTTTGTATAAGATCACGTCGAAATACAAGAAAGTTTGAGTTTTTGAATGAAATAGATAAAGAAATGAGGACTGACTTGAGACGTTTTCCACAGCACTCTGCTCCCATTCTGAACAAACCAGTTTAATGGATTCACAATTTGCTTGTCTAACAGCAGCCCTGTTCTGTAATGTATTGTTCAATACTCTGGTGTAACTATGTTTAAGACCAGCATGCGTGCAGCTTGCCTATTACTGCAAAGTGGCTAAGTGGTTTCCTACCACAGTTGAATATGTGTCCTAGTTGTTAGAAGAGAGAAATGAAAGACTAAAGCAAAAGAGCTTTAAAGAGCTTTAAAAAATTACAAGAAAATCTGTTCTCCTGGAAGAGAAATATAAAGAAATTACATATGACGGAAAACTAAAACACCATTTCTTTCTTTTTTTTAGATAGAATTAGTGCCGCTTGTTTTTATCAGAGTGCCGCCGAAAGCAGATTTTCTTGCATTAAGGTATCAGCGTTCACTATTTTGGCCCAATTTCCACAAAATAGATGGTATTTAGTGTTTTGCCTTCACAGTTCTTCACAGACTGAGACTGTACTTCTTGTTTTCAAATCTTGTAGGCCACGCCCACTTTTGGAGAACACCAAAAAAAAAAAAAAAAAAAGCCTCACACTGTGGGTTTTGTTTCGTACCACTACGCTCATCCTTGCTCGTTCTTCTTTTGACTGGTTACAGAAGAGTAGGGTCGCAACAATAGGTACATATTGATGTAAACAAAAAGGAAAAGAGAAAAGAAACAAAACGGGCACCTGACAGAACACACAGTGTGGTGGGTCTTACCGTAGATGTTCGATCAGAGTTCCTCAACCAGCTGACATCCGTTGAGAAGGGCGACGTGATGTTAGCAAAGCTAGCTGTACAGAGACACATAAGCATTTGTGATGAAAAAAAGTTGTCACTGCGCTGAATTATTGACTTATTATTGGTACTAATTGTGCTGCTTTTCTGGGTTCTTCAAGTTTTTGGAATGCATTTTCCTATCATTGAAAATACAACGCTCACATGGCCAGTAAAAGTATTCCTAAGACTTTGTTGTATTTTGTGACTTTACCTCTACTGCCTCTTTCTTCATATTCTGCTCTCTCCTTGGCTCTGTCCAAGCCTGCTGTCTCTGCTTTTCCCCAGTATACAGCAACCAGTCCAAAAATCACATCCACTTGCATATTCCCTACCATTTGCATATATACCCTCAGATAGAAACGCAGATGCTCCACACTTTCACCGCCATCCTTCTCCTTCTCTCTGTGTTTGAAATGAGTTGAGTTGACATTTTGCCGTTCTCCCTCGCTCTGCACCTCAGTTATTTCCCAACTGACTCTCTCTGCTATCTTCCTTTTCTCTACCTTCCCCTCCTTCCTCCCTTTATCTCTGCTCTCCTACACAAGATGATGTGACTGAATCACCTCCATTTTGCCGTCCTGACCTCAATGCATAGTTTTGACCTCTGTATTTCTGAAAAGTTTGTCCAGTGGCAGATTTTCTGCTACCTATGTTTTCCTGTTAATACTAGTCCATCACTCAGGCTGTGTGTCTCTGTTTCTTCCCATCGATGATGACCACTGATCAATTCATTCATTTACTGACCTTTACAGACACAGACTATTAGTCTGGCGTCAGTACACAGAGAGGAACTCAATAGTTCTCATCTAATGATTGCATATGACATAAAAAGAAATGGAGAGCAAGGTTCAACTGCAGTCTTTTCACAGCCAGAAACATAGCATCCAATAGGTGAATGCGGCAGGCATGTTCATCTTTAAATCCGATCATTATGCAAAGCTGGCCTTAGAACTGTAGCCGACTGGAAATTCCTCAGAAGCAGCATTAGACAAGGTCCACTGCACCCCACGACACGGAATCCACTGATTCAAAGAGCGATAATCATTGTAATAATTAATTCATGCACACTTGAAGAATATCTGATTAAAATGTTCCTTTACAGCGCTGTTGAAAGAATGAGGGACACTCTTCAAACAGTCTCTCCAGACGTTAAATCCTTTTCATTCTTTTTTTTTTTGGACAGAAACATTTTCTACACCTTTAGACATGGTCTGGTTCAAATATAGTAGACTGCTCAAAACGGTTTCACCAGTTCTGCAGAGGTTGAGGGTTTTATTTATTTGTAGACTCTCTGATTTTCTAATTCTGCGCTCCATTTATTTTTGCCATTAGCTCAGTGTACTTTGGTTGTTTTGTTTTCTTTCCCATAAGGTACACCTGGCTCACCGCTGCTTTGTTCCTTTTCTGGACAGCCATTTACAGATTTACTGCTGTCATTTCCAATGATGTATTCATTGCTAGCATTTCAGTCCCAGAGCGACTGTGTTTAGCTGTATTTCTTTCCTTGATGGAGCCATTGATTGAGGTGTCAGAGCTCCCTTTATTTCCTTTGATTTTGTTACCCATAAATTACTTTTTGTTCGGTGCCGTTTGGCTTTGCGTTTCCATTTGAAAAGTGCCACTAATGCCATCAACCTTGTGTCATCTTATGTTTTCTTTTCCATAAATGTGCTCAGTGCACAGTGCCCCTGTGTTTAGCTGTGTTTCTTTTCTGAATATAAGTATATATTAACTCTATGTGCTCAGATATTCTTTCCATAGAAAGTACTCATGAGGGTGCTTCTGTACGTAGTAGTTTTTTTCTGTTTTTCATTGACAAAGATGTTTCTGACATTGTTTTTTCTGCACAGAAGGAACTCCTGCCTCTGTCTTTAGCTGTACTTGTTTTCTGTAGAAGGCCATTGACAGATCTATTGCTTTCAAGTTTACTCATGTTTTTTCTTTACTGTAGAAATTATTCCTGGCTTAATGTTTCGATATTCAGCCGTTTGTCATCCCTAGAGCAACAAAAGAAGGTATTGCTGACATTAAGCTTATGTACTTTTTTTTCTCACAGAAAGTCTTGCTAGCCAAGAAATCTTGTCTAGCTTGGTCTCTTTTTTTTCTCTTTCCGGAAGAACGCACTCGTCATCTAGAGTCTTCCATGAACAAACCCACCATTGCAGCTAATGTTGCCATTTCCTCTCATTATTCTTTTGAAAGTACTTGAGGGAAGTAGATCTGGCATTTCATCCTCCTTTCCGCTGTTTGTCAGTCGGAAGCTGCATATTCAATAACTCAAAGCTGCTGGTTCTCTCTGGATGGATAACTTTTTATCAACCGTAATCTTATTTCTCTCTCAATCAGCTTGGAAACACTTTTACCACAGCTGAGAACCGTATGTCCTTTAATCCCAAATCCACCCATCATGAGTCCTTTGCTAAGTAGGCCTTTGTACTTTTTATTGTCCTATTGCTCCACATCTGAAGTTTATTAACTCTGTGCTCCAGTTTGCAAATGTTTCACATGTTGAGCTTAGTTTAGTAGAAGAATTAAAATTTTTAGATATCCAAAACACATTGTTCAAAAAAGACTAGGTAGAGATACTTTCTACCTACTCTCTTGATTATATCATCTTCCAGTATTATTGCATTGTAACGTGAGTATTTTCTTAGCAGGCTATTTATATCGTGGTTGCTTACAATAAGTTGCTATACACATATAGATAAATATGTCATTGCTTTGATGTATGTCACTGAGACTTAAGATTATTCATAAATCTCCTTTGGCTTCCTAGACTGGGAACTACTGACATGTACAAACAGACTAAGAGACAGAGGAAACTAAAAAGTTGGTCATTTGTCTTTGATAAAGTGGCAGTGCTTTGAAAATGTATAATTTTCTAAATGACTGATAAAAACAAGCTTCCAGATCAAACAATTATTTTATCGGTGCTTCTACTTAACTTGAGATTTAAATATACAAAATTTTACTTAAAAATAAGAAATGTAAGAAAGCCAGTTACTAACTAGTCACTAATCTATCGATAAAGAAGATGTTTGCGTAAGGCTGTGTCTTAAGTAAAACTGTTTTAAGAGGTTAAGGTAAGGAAGAGAAAAGGTCTAGGTTGGAGAAAGGCTAAACTAATCTTTCCTTTAAGGAAACGACTATAAAGGCCTCTTACATAAAAGTGTAAACATAGATAATAATCCTAAAATAGATAATATGTCTGTCTTTAGAATTTCTGAATCTCCCTAATTCCTTCTTGCTTTGCTGCTCTCTGAATGTTTAGGAGCTGCAGCCTGTTTTCCGTCAGTGGATATGTAACCAGTGGTCTTTTACAGAGTATAGGTGTGAGAACTATAAAAACAAAGCAATTAGTCCAAATTGCTGCCTCCTTTCCGACAATCTGATCTCAGCTTGGCAGAGCATGAACCAAGCTTGTTCTGCAGAGCAGCAACTTTCTTATAAATTCTGACAATGCTGCAGCCTCCCGCGCAGTCAGGAAGTATTGTGCGGAGGTGTTTATTTGTGCTTTATAAGTTAACTGCACTCAAATAGCCAGTAAATAGAGGTTTATTTTTCTGATTTACTGCTTTATGCTCCAGCTGGTGCGGCCTAGAATCACTTCCTCCAGTTCATTTAACACAGTCGCCGCCTCCCTCTCAGGAACTCGTGCTTTAGTCCTTAATTTCAGTCTCTTCCGCTTTGTAGAGATGCCTTTTTAGAGTGACGTCATTTTAAATACTATTTCATCTTCCATATTGATGACAAAATTCATTATCTGTCCATTTATCACATTATATCCCCAAGCATGTGTTTCTTTGTTCTAGCCTGACCGGTTTCTGACCAGCTCTTTTCATCCTTATTGCTCATCAAGATGCAGGCCTGCGTATAATTGAATGAGTAATTTATAGAAAACTTGCTGCCAGAGTCAAATCAAATATCAGCAAACAGCCAAAAACATTCTGTTTTTAAATGGCTCTTTTCAATTTTATTGTGAGTACAGGAACAAAAGATGGAGTAAAAACAATGTCTATTCTTTTCAAATTGACAATAACATTGATCGAGTTTTGTCTTACTTATCGCAACCAAGTGAAAACCTACAACTACAAAGGGCTAAGAAGCCGTTTTATTTTTTGTCCTTATTAGCGGCAGTGAACAGTAAAATGTTAAGCTATAAAGAAATCGTCAAAAAAGTTAAAGTACAGAACAAAATTTATGGTCTAAACCCTTAGGTCTAAAACCCTGTGGCATGTACTTAGGCTGTCTTTAGAGGTGTCAGAAAAGGTTGTGTGGAGCAAAACCAAAAATGCTTCAGGAGTGGTTTGAGGGGAACGACAACAGGTTTGAGGTGTTCCACTGACCTCCAATTTCCCCAACTCTCCGTCAAATAGAGCAGAGACGTCAAACTTCAGTCCTCAAGGTGCGGCGTCCTGCAACATGTTGGTGTGTCTTAAGTCCAAGACATCTGAATCAAATGACTAAATCATGTCCTCATATACTCAGGTCCTACAGAGTAATGACTTAATTATGCCTCAGGTGTTGACGCAGGACAGCATCTCTGGGACGTTCTGGGCAAAAAATTTGGAGCCACAGAGCCCCGACCTTGCAGCTTCGAAGGCTTAATGGTTCTGCTGCCAACATCTTGGTGGAAGATACCCAAGCTCATCATCAGGATTCTTGGGTGGTCATAATGTTATGCCTAATTGGTGTGTACTCATTAGCCTGGGGGTCCTCCAATATGAGCTGGAACCTCTCTCAATGGAAAGCGACCTACTTTATGTGTCTCTCAAAGAAAACTCAGTCATTTGTAGTTAGCTAATGAGATAGCATTAGCATCTTTTCTTTTCAGGTAATATCTGCGTAAATGATCTTATACATTGAGAAAAGTTTGGACAAACAGATTTAAATTAGTTAAACGTTTTGCAATTGCCGTTTTAGTTCAGCTCATGATGCTAACAGTAGCTGGAACCAGCTGGTGGGCTCACGGTTTCCTTTTTGCATCCCTGGTGGCTTTCTGTCCGTAACGTGTTTTATCACAAACCCTTCAGCCTTTTGTCTCCTTCAATCTAGTTTGGTGTGTTTGCTCCTCAGCTTGTTTGTCTCTGTCTGTTTGCATTCTGCCTCTCTTACTCTCTGCTGACCTTTGCTTCCTGTCCTTTTGCTCATCCGTCTTCCATGCCATCTCCTTACCTCCTCTCCGGTCTGTCCCATTCCAATTTACTTCCTATATATGTGCAGCATCCAATCACACACATTCACACACGCCGACATCCCCGCTCTGCTGGGGATGAAGTAAAACACAAGTCCTGCTATGAGTCAGTCAGGTGTAGGTGCCCTTGTGTGTGTGTTTGTCCGTGCATGGTTGTGTATCCATTGTTAATTAACCCCCCTTCACCCAGCTCAGCCCCCCCAGGAGAGGCTGTGCGCAGAGCTCGCTCCTCGAGCTCCTGCCAGCTAATCCACACCTGCGTCTCCCACATACACAATCAACACCCAGAGATCACGCAGTGAGCTCTTTAAGGTGAGAAAGATACGAGGCTCGGGTAAATTCAGCCTTGTACCAGAACACAAAAGCATATCAGTGGTGCAACACCTGTGCAACGGTGATTGTTGTTTTTATCTGAGTGTGATATCATGCACACACACGCACACACCTGGGAGGATTTCAGACTCGCACATTAGCAGCGACATTACTGCACACCCAAATCACGCGAAAAGAGAACGGGCATGGTACTTGATGTCTGGCTCTCGTTGCCGCAGCGTGCAGTGCCAGTGGGGGTCGCGGGGAAAGGGAAAGCGACTCTGAAACGTGCCGTTTTACAATTTACCAGAGACAACTACTGTGTTTCATGATGACACACAGACTCACAGAGGACTGGGTCTGCGTTACAGCGTTCACCCCTCTTTGTGTGGATACCAGACACGAGCTGCCAATATAAATGCCAACACCGATGCCAGCTAATGTGTGTGTGTATGTTTTGGACAGCGGAAGATTGCCAGCTACAATGCACACGCAAGTGGCGGGTGTTTGTTGAGCAAACAAGTAGACTGGTGTGCACGCGTACAAGCCGACTGCAGTGTCACACACATGAACATGCTAAAAAACTCAAATATCCAAAACGTGGCTTTATGTGCAGAAGCTAATTGTCTCTCTGGTGCATTATCGGCTTTTTTCCCCCCCGTCTGCACTCTTTCTGTTTAAATTGTAGTGTGTGTGAGAGAGGGTGTGTTGCCATTTCAATCCCCTCACTTGGACGGCCACTGAAAAGCTTGTCCTGAAAGAAGGCCTGCTGTTGATGTGATTGTTTTATGGCTGCTTCCATATTTGGTCAGATATAATATTCCATTCTAACATTTCGCCTGCCAGAAGCTTTGACCAAACACACCACCACCACCCTCCATCATTCAGGAATGCCTGAAAACCTAAACACAGCTTGAGTTTATACCACCGACCTCGCAAAACGCTCGGCCTGTTAATACACTTGAGAATTATTCTAAAACAAATACCTTTCAATCGTCAAGGTCAGAAGACTATGAAAACATGCGATTCCCCAGCGCTCCTTGTGGTGGGGACGTTCAGTATTATGAGCCTGGCTGGCAGTGAAGTATTTTATGGAGCCCATATTAGGGTTGGATGCCGGTCAGGATGTTTGGCCTGCCTAAACCCAGTGACAGAACGATAGAGCCAACATCGTCAAAGAGGGCTACACACACCTCAAAACTAGATTTTGCTGAGCCATTGCTCTCTCTCTTTCTGTTCCTCGCTCTACAGTAGATTATTTTTTTTTTTTGGTGTTAATTTTAGAGCTTTGCCAGCACAAGTGAGAAGTGGGAATAGAGGGAGTGGTTTTGCTGCCAATGACAGTCCAGGGAAATGTCTGAAACAGCCAGCTTTATGTGCATTGGACTGTGGGAATCTGTCCTCTGTTAAGACTGTAGCGACAAAAATCAGGAGGCCAGAACTTAATGTAGAGACTGTAAATGTGGTAGTTAGAAAGTAAAAGAACCATAAAATAACTGCTGCATTTGGAAGGACTTAAACCAGCAGTGACAGAAAACACCCGCTTTTTACTCCGACTATACCACAGTTTTCTTTATAAGGTCCTCCCTTCTTTTTTGGTACATGCTTTAGTTTCTCTCCACTAACAACCAGGACAGGTATTGAAGTGTGGAAGGAAGCACTTAGCCACTTTGCTGTAATAGGCAGGCAACTCTGGTGCTGGTCTTTAACGTAGTTACAACAGAATATTGAAAAATACATTAGAGAGCGGCGCTGCTGGGATACAACTGTGACTGCATTAGACTTAACTGGTTTTCTCGAAACTGTAGGGCACTTTAGAGAATGTGGTCGTCCATCATTTCTTTATATTTTTCTCAAGTAATGGTCATGAACAATTGTTCTCCATGGTTACTAAATGACTTTTGTGGACGTCAGTTGTGTTTTCAGATATTTTTAGTGGGGTAAATGGTCAAGAATCCACAAAAAAGACAGAAAAAGCCTGAGTTGGTCATGAACCAGCATTGATTGTGCCACAAGGTGAAAAGCGGCTCATACCCTGGAGAGATGGCCTGGCATTTAGCATAAAACGCCAGACAACCATGCCCATTAACATACCTACTGCCAATTAGCTTATCTTGGAAAAGTTAGAGCAAAGCTGAGAAAAAAAAAAAAAAACATCAAGGTTCCAGCTAAAAAGCAGCTTATTCCAGGCCTTTTATCATGGCTAACAAGGTAGGCTTTAAAAGCAATTTCCATTTAGCAAAGATAAGCTGAGCGTTTTATTTTAAACAGCATTCTAGTTTCACTTTTATGAAGGTAAACTCTTCACATAGGCAGCAACTAGATTTTTGGCTCAGTGTTTACAGGGCTCTCTCATTGGATGCCAGCAATAAAACGGAGTTACCCTGGCCCTCTCCACACAGCCATTACATCAACGAGTGCACCATCTGAATGCACTGAATAGTGAATAGGATACAGCGGCAGATAATACAGCAGAGGGGAATGGAAACAGGGTATAATGCATGTTCACTTCAAATCGTCTTTCTTTCCTTTTCAGCATCACCCTGCCTCTGGGCTCCCCACCTCTCCCTCCTTCCCCACACGCCCTCTGCTTCATATCTTCCTTTCATTACCTGGAGAGGAAGTGGTGGAGGAGGGGAGGAGAGAGGAGCTGGGATTGAAGGTAGTTAGTGGTTGCCAAAGTTGAAGGGGTGTGTGTTGGTGGGGTGAGGCAGGGTGGTGACAAAAAGGGAGGTAAGAGCGAGCAAGGTTAGTGAGGGTTGCCTTGGCAACGGGGAGCGGGGTCCTCGTTAGCCCAGCAGGTGCTAATAGAGATAACAAGGGGGTGGCGAGGGGGGAGACGAGGCAGATTGGGGGAGGAAGGAAACAAGACCAGCAACCATATTTACCTAACCTTGCATCCTTCGTTTCCTCCTCTTGGACCTGAAGTCATTCCCACTGCTTTTTTTTCCCCTTTCACTCCTCTGTTTCTGTCTCACATGCTCTCACTTTTTTTTTTTAACCGCCTTTCCACTTTAACCGTCTCTTTCCATTTCAACTAGATTGCTTTGCACTCATTTCAACAACTACCGGCCCTCTCGTCTTCTCTTTGCTGTCTTTCTCCTTCTCGCCGTCTCTCCATTTCCACTTTTCTTTCTACAATCCATTTCTGCCTTCCTCATCAAGCCTTCTCCTTCACCCCGTCCTCCGTCCATCCCCACAACACTTCAAGACGGATAGAAAATAAAGTCCTCCAGCAGCAATCCAGATGGGGAAAGAAAAAAAAACAGACCATACAAACAAAAAAATAAAAGCAAAGGGAACAAGGAGGGCAAGGAGAGAGAGAAAAGGACATTCAAATCAATACTTGTGTTTGTCAGTTTGTATTTTCCACCCCTCTACGCCTTTTTTCCCAGAGTCTCCTGCTGAACACACACTCAGAAACCTATCAGTTTGTTGCCTGTTCAGGTACTCCCAGAGTTCCCTCTCCTTCAGTCGTCCCTGTCGCTTCACCGTCTCTGGACGAAACCTCTTCATGAGGCATTTTGCAAAACGTACGCAGTCATTTCATGCATTTCCAGTTCATACAACCCACTGCTAATTAAAATCCAAGTGCCCAAGGCCGGGCCACTTATCGGCACAAAGACAACTCAGGAACCCTGCTCTACACTTCACATCAGTGCAGCCAGGCATGCTCAGAGAGGCAAAGTGCTCCACTATACTCATAAATTCTCAATAGGCAATAATGAAAATGTCTGACATGACACAGAATATACCTTTTTATTCAGATTGTACAAAATGAATGATCATCTGTGATTTACATCTAGCATGACAGACATAATGGGCAGAACCTGCGTAAATGTTTTATCTTTAAACACAAGCAAACCATAACCTCAATGACGCAATCCAATCATTCAATTCAGGTCGAAGGAGAAGAAGGTTTTTAGAGTCTGCCATTTTAAAGACAATAAGAAATGTTCTGCGAAGCTGTCAAACTATCGACTGCCGTCCAGAGCTTAACCCGACTTATTTCCTCAGGCTAGGAGTAATTAGCTTCTCCTCCTCTTGTTTTATTTCCAGCTTTGTTTAGCATTTAAGGCAGAGAATGGGAGGAAGGGTATTGATGCCAGAAGAAGCGGGACTCCATGATTTATACGTTGCAACAGAGCTGGTGCTCATTTAGTTGATTTGGCTTTTTCCCTTAAGGCGACCAAGACTCAGTCAAAGATCCAACCCAGTAAAGATCCACATGCCGTCACAGTCTGAGGAACCTTTGGTGACGGCTTTCAGTTATGTGTTTTAGTTTACTGCATTTTCCGTGTCCTGCTCAGGAATTTTTATCTCAGTGTTTGTCTTGTTTTTGGAGTTCAATCCTCAAATCAGCTTTTCTGGTTCCTATTTGAATCTCTCCGATTCCTGACCCAACTCAGCTGCATCTTGCTATTAGTCAACAACCAAACAACAGACATTTGCAAAAATATAAATAACGGAGATAAAAGAAGAAGAAGAAAAAAAAAAACGTAGCAAGGGTGGAAAAATCAAAGAATGGATGAGGATCTGACAGAGAATAAGAAAAATCCTGGAGATTTGTTTGACAGACGTTCTCTGTTTATCTATTGTGAATCAGAGACTTTGCAATAGTTATTTACTGACTATAGATTAAGAAGAACTAAAAGTGTACTATAAAGACATTTCACATCCAGATCATAATACACACCGTGCATAAGACATTTTCTCTGCAATGACTTGTACCATTACATGTAAAATTTGTTCCTTTTCTAATAGCCTTTAAAGCAAATGTTGCACAAAATCTCCTCATGTTGCCCAGAGGGTCAGTGGACTATCTTTTATAGAAAGCAGGTGCGGTTAGTTGAAAGAGCTGAACTCTGTGTTTGTTGCTTTCTGACAGAAGATGTTGAAAGGGTCCAAAATGTCAAAGAGGTCCAATCGCTATCCACCACTTAGCCTACCACTTTGCTGCAACCCTCAGTTTTGAAAAGGAAAGTGTCTCTTTTCATTTGGGATCAAGGAACAGAGGAGATCTAACAGGTGGACGGAAAGCAGGGGAATCAGAAACGGGCTGAAACAGGCATTGTCAGCCGAGGATTCAGCGTATCAGGACCTTCGTCGGGTTTTAAGATTATTTAATGCTACATAAGGGGTACAAATAGAAACAATAACTACAACTGTAGTCCATCAAAGACATATCATGCCAAACTGGAAAAGCTGTGCTTGAAGAATTGAGTATTTTATGATTTTTCAATCTCATAAAGTCAGCATAAATCATAATTGCTCCTCTGCCATGCTTGGTAGTTGGCTTGGAGATGTTTGTGCTACTGTGCTGTTTTGATTATCGGTGAATGTCAAAGCATTTAATCCCATCTGTGTAAAGAAATGCTCCAAAAGTGCTGTAGGTGAAATTGAGACGGCATGTTCTTGTTTGAGCCAAAGGACTTCCTACTGGAAAACATTCCACATAATCCATATTTGTGTAATTGTTTTCTAAATTTACTTTCATGAACTTTAAACAGCCTTTACCAGTTTCCTAATTTGCGATGTAGAAAATTGGGCTTTTAAAACATATATAGTCATATTTAATAAATTAGAATATGTGTTCTGATGAAGTTTGCTTGTCAGATTAAAAATAGCTTTTGAAAACAAACATAAAGCAGATATTAAATATACTTTTTATAAAGTCCATATTTCTGTATTAAAAGTGATTTTTTTTTTTATTCTTCCATTATGATTTTCTAATCCTGGATGTTGTGTTTTCATAAGAAGAAAATCATCATTATTCACAGAAAACCTTAAACACAACAAGTGTGTAATTAATTTATACAATGTTTCACTTTGTGAACCGAGTTACTAAAGTTTTCAATTATACTCTACTTATTAAGTGTACATAATGAGGACAAAAAGTAACACTCTGTCCTAAGAACTCCACACCTTTCATCCCAATGGACATATTCAAACCCAGAATCAAGCTCTGCATATGGCAGGACTTGATGTTTTACAAAACCTTCTTCCTTTTGTCATTGTCACATGTAAGCAACACAATCCCACATTGTACCAAATGATACATTTGACACCAGTTGCGTTCTCCTGGCAACTACCAAACCCAGACTGGTCCACTGCCAGACAGAGACACGTGATTCATCTGTGCAGACAAGATGTCTCCATTCCTGTAGTGGTGGAGAGTTTTGCACCATTTTATCTGTGCTTTCCATTGAACTTGGTGATGTAAGACACAGATGCAGCTGCGTAGTCAGAGGCAGTTTGGAGGAGCAACATGAAGGATGGAGGTCTATAACTACTGAGTCTACAGAAAGTCAGCAATCGTTCTAATCGTTCCCATTATTTCCACTTTATTACACTATGAGTTGACTGGAAAATTTAATAGAGATTAAATTTCACTACTAGACTATGACTTACTGCCTTTGGGGCATCATGTCATGGTGCCACGCTGGAGCCCAACGAGCTTCTAAGAGCAACCTATTCCTCCGTAAATGGCTGTACAAGAGTTCATGCATCAATTTAATTCAGCTATGTAGATTGGTTAGTGAATACTTTTTCGCAATATCATGTTTGTGAAACCTCAAGACAGAAACAGAGGGTGCTCTTTTATTTTTCTTAACGCCAGCGTGTGTGATTAAAGAGCGAGGGGGCAGGAAAGGCTTTTGTCGGAACAGAAACATGAAACCAAATTGGCACAAATGTTTAGTGGCTGTTTACATGTCGGACAGAATCAGCCGAACCAAATGAAGAATAATTAGAAATGGAACCGCTCCACTCCCTGATCTCATTGTATGATGGATAAGCAACAACAAAGACTCTGAAACAAATTTGCACAGAACATCTGCCACTGCACAGATCTCTGTTTGGATTTTTTTTTTTTACCGTTGTTTGTGTCGGTGTCTGTCCTGCCTTCGTCATAGAAACATACAGGAATATTGCCAGCACCCCATATACAGAACCTACCAGAACACCGACTGTCAGCCTGTCAGGAACCACATAATTTGGAATGAGTGGAATGTCTTCCAACCCCATTAAAGTTTTATCAGGCCCACCTTCACTTTAACATACACTTCTGCTGACTGTACATTTCCCTCAGAGGACAGGAAACCTGGCTGTGGGTTTCATTCTTCCTGAGTTACCGTTTATAGTCTGTACAGAGTTAATTACTCACTTAAGTAGGAGATAACGCCAGAACCATAGGGAAAAAAAAGAAGCAACCCAATCCACATATTAATAAAACCATTCTAAACATGTCTGAATAAAGACATTTTTTTTGTGTGCGTGTCGGTCTGTGAAGGACACATTCATCAGGACAAACATAGCAATTATAGAAGGCCTGTTTAAAACATTAAACCATGAAGAGGATCTAAATAAAACCTTTCAGTGTGTTTCCGTGAAGGCTGCATGTAAATCTCTGTGGATTCAGATGCTTTTACTCCACTCCAGTTTATGGTGGATAATAGAGTGCCACCAAATGGCATATTACTCTTACATTGGATATGCATGTGAGATAGAGGACACATAAGGAAGCGCAGTGATGCACAAACCAATCAAGGACAATGAACTGAGCACAGAAATATGCAAGGACCCACAGGCTTTTGTGCAGAGAAACCTGAATGAGTAAACCAGAGATCCAAAGGACTACCTCAAGGACTATCTATCTTTTTCTCTTTTGTCTGCTTGTCCCTCTGATTTTCTCATCTCCTATTTTTTTTTTTCAACAAAAAACAAACCAGGTGTGCGGCTGGCACTCCCTCCTCCTTCAGCCTGTCACCTACTTGAGGGGATGAGTGAGAGCTACGGAGAGGAAAAGGAAAAAAGTTGGATGAGAGGAAAGGAAATTCCCAGCAGAGGGAAAGGGGAGTACAGACATTCCTGGGGTGTGAATTGTTACAACCCCTCCCTTTCATTCCGCCCTAGTGGAACGGAGTCCAAAATGCCTCCGGGCAGATATGACCCTGAAACTGAAACACACACATGCAACACAGACGCGTGCGTGCCTATGAAAAGCATTCATCTGCTCCTGAAAGAGCTGGATAAAGACATCATCTGTCATGGTTGTCAGCTTAAGTCTCCCGCCCCTCAATAACAACACCGACATGTACATGTCTGCCTGCAACAAGAACCCGCCCTCAATAAAACAGAGGCTAGCTGAAAAAAAAGTGCGCAGGGGTGTGTGTGTGTGTGTGTGGGAGGGTGTCACAAAGGAAAAGCCCCCTCACACTCCTCAACCTCCAGTAAATCACATGGACAAACACAGATTCATCCTTCACTCTCATCTCTCTGTAATGGTAGGATAGAGACGTCATCTGTCACACTCGGCTGTCAACTATCCAAACACGCCTTCCCACCTGTCCACACACACACACACATACACGCAACCTAAACATATGCACATACACTGTAATATTTCTATCTGTAAACACACCAATTACCTGGCAGCAGCATGGGGTCCTGAGGAAATTGCAGCTTCATTATCATGTCGGTTATTCTGTTAACCTGCATGTCAGAGTTGCTGCAACACACTCAAAGCAACCAAGCAGTCGCAATTTCAGGTTGACAGGACGACCATATGTGTGTGTGTGGAGGAGGTCGTTCAGACTAAATACAGAAAATAAAACATATATACTCAACAGGAATGGTTGTGTGTGAACCAATGAATACAGACCTCAGAAAAATCTGTAGAGGAATGTGCAAAACGTGTAAACTACCCCGGTTATTTGGCTTCAGACATTTGTTTTGCAAAAATGTTTGCAAACTCGAGATTGCGCTTGCCTCCAAATTTTGAATCTACAAGCAGAAGGAAGACCTGCCTCGACAATATCAGGCTTCTGGGCTGGACGTAGTTTACCCTCATTTAAATGTGGCATGAATTTAAGACAAAACCTGCTGGATGTTTATTTATGTAAGTCACCTCTAAAGCATAACAACTCATTCTCCAATACAAAAACTGGTTCCATTACACAGGTTACTCCATAAATAAGCACTGGGAAAAGCTTATGGGAATACTGGAGTAGCAGATCAAAAAGAGAAACAAGTAACTGACGTCACAGCTGGCACGAAAAAAAAAAGGGCCAGGGAACTGATCCTGTCCTGTAACAAGGTCTGGATGATATTTTTGCATATAATTTTCCAGTCAGATAAATTGTCTAAACTGTGCTAATTAAACAGATTCTTAATAAATGAACTTTTTAGAGAAGATCTGACTGTGTTGCTCTGCTTGGTTTGGGGGTGAAGGAGATGGTGAGAGGGAGCAAAACTCCTGTCTATGGATATCAAAAGCATATTTTTAATTTATTAATGCTTCATCATTAATAAGCTGGAGTTTTTTTTTTATGGGCATTCCATTACTTTGTGTTACACTTGTGCTTTGGACAAAGAAATGCTCTTTAAAAGATAAAAATATTAGCTAATAATGTATTTTCTTCAACTTAATAAATGCATTCTTTCTCTCTGTCTGTACAATCCAGAGATAATCACGTTTTTAACCACCTAAATGCCAGTTTTAATGGTTAAAGTACCACTTTATTTGTAAAAAAAAACCCAAAATAAATATATATATTTTGCACTCCCAGGTTATATGAAAACAATGGATTTTACAAGGCAAAATGCAAACAAATCATATTAATGTTATTTAAGTCTGTTGTTCACACCTATAACCTGTGTTCAAATTTTTCAAGGTTTGAACAAAATAATTTAAAGAAAAAAAAAAAAATCCTAAAAGTCAAAAGATAATAATGTATCAAACTTAAATAAAAAAGTGTTGGTATTGGCGATATGGGGTCTATATTTTCCTATTGGATCAATACAAAAATATGCATAACTGCATTCCCATACATTACTTTTTGCAGATACATTCTAAAGTGCTAATTTGCTGTTTTATAAACCCTCAGTTGATTAAACTTTTAATTAGCAATGCATCTCACTTACCTTTTTGAAAGTTTGTTACATGTTGAATATACTTGAAACTAGCACAAGTATTGATAATTCAACAGTTGAAGTAGAATTGATTAGCATTAGCCAACTGGCTAAAAAACTTCGAAACACATAATTTAGTCTTTTCTGACAATGAATATTCATTCTTAGATATCCAGTTGCTGTAGCCAAAGTTGTAAGAGCACCTTTTAATTGGCAGGCCTACAAAATCAAGAAACTGTCTCTTCTTTAAAAACAGTCTGATGCATATTCTAGCAAATAAATCCAATCAAATTTCTCAGTTGGTCGTGTCCAAAGCAGTAATTTTGACTGGCATCATTTCTGAAGCTCATTAATTTCTGAGTTAAACCTCGTTAGTTTAATCTTTTTTTTTTTTTTTTCATGGTTTTTGTGTGACTTTTCTTGGCAGGAAGCAGTTGCCAGGCGACAAGAGCTGTGTCCAAAATGTCTTCATTTGTCAGTCACTCCTTACAAATTTTAACTGTAAAATGTAATTTTGCACGCCTATAGCTGTCATTGTAATTTGACATAATCACTGCTAAATACCAAGCTGCACACTGACTCATAAAATGTATCATGTCTCCAGTGTCGCTTAGCAAGATTTGATGGGGGAAGGATCAGCTGCCACGCTGAAAGTGGTCACGCCTTTTTAGTTCAGCCATCTCTAAGAACCAACCTGATATTTGGTGTTGTATCATCAGCTTCCTGTTGTGGTCAGCATCACTGTGAGATGGAGTATCTTTAGAAAAGACTAGGAAGATGATACTGGTAAATAGGTTTTAATATTCAAAAAAAAAAATGTATGTGCAAATTTTAAGATCCAAATCTTTAGTTAAACAGACTAAAGTTTTACAGAAGAACTGTAGAATGGGTGGAAAATGTAAGATTTTATTCCGATTAAGAAATTCAGTAAAACTGAGGTTGATGTACGTGTGAATAATTGGGGGCAGAGGTATTTTGCTATAATTAAAAAAAATATTATATCTTACGTAATTTCAAGTTATATATTGTCTAAACAGTGAAGAGAATCATCCGTTCTCCATGCTAAGCTTGTGATGTATGAGGTTGAAAAAGAATCAGTGAGCTGAAGTCACGAACTCCATTTATTGTACCAAAATGCAGCTGGTCCATTCGGACATGCTACCTTTAAGAGCTAACAGTCAGATGGCATCCCACAAGGGTTTCCCATTCCCTTAGTGTCTCTGAGCTACGCCCCAAAGAGGGCGTTACCTAGTGTGTCATCGCTTACCCCAGTTCCCATTTGCATTTCCTAACATGTTTAGCTTAGCTTTAGCTTAGCAACTAGTTAAAAAAGACAAAAGGAAAACACAGGATTATTTATTCTCAACAACTAGGGAAAAAAAAAGACTTTTATATGTATATTTTAAAATTACAGAAATAAAAATGGAATAGGAAAACACATATATGTACAATTTACATTTGTATATTCACAAATGTTTCACTGTGCCTCCACCGAATGAACGAGCTGTAGGATTTCTTCTGAAGAAAAATGTTATTCCTTTCTGCTCACACTACAGTCGCCAGCATCTGCTTCACACAATCATAATGTGCATAACAACGAATCAGATACTGTGTCACAAAATGGCTCATTATGTCATTAAAGTATATGGCTCATAACAGCACACATACATCGGTATTTTACACCACTGACTTTAATTGCATCAATAAATGTCTTTCTGAAGTGAAGATGAAATCTAGTCAATGGAGAAAACATTTTTAGTTATGCAGGTAATGGCTCCCAGAAACTGTATCAGTAGCAGAGTTCTGCAAATGATTTTTTCACAGAGGGAGGCTTTTCTGTTAAGACTTGCAAAATACAAAATTTGAGACTTCCCAACAAAAAACTGGCTATGCATGTCTGTTTTAATAGTTCGAACACCAAATGTACATTCATATGCATTAATGGTCAGGGTGGAAACCGTCATGGCATGACTGCAGAAGCTAATGTCTACAGTCTTTCTTAGCTCCACACTTGGTGTTACAGCCAATCAGCGCCAACGACAAAGAACGCCACTCCTCGATTGGCTGCTTTGCAAACGCCAGCCAATAGTGTGTCAAGTAGCATCTATTGTTTTATCTGATTTATGTTTTTGGCAATTGATCTTTAGTGATGAATTTCTGGTCAGAAGTAATGTGATGATAAAATTAAGATACTTTAACCTAAATCTATTAAGGGTACGAATAATTTTGGGATTTACTCTAAGAGCTTACACAATGACAGTCCAAACTACTGAGTCTCATCTGATTTTTGCTGCTATTTGTGAATTTCTGATTTGAAAACATTCAGCTCCTGTCTATTGTTCTTCAGTGGTCTTGGTCTGACTGATTTGATGCCGAAAGCAGCTGGATTCCCTCAGTATAGACCGGACCAATCACTCTTTGACCATGAAAAAAAATAAATAAATAAATCCTAAAGTGATGCCAGTTAGCCTGCATGGCCTCTTTGCTCAAAGTGACATCGGCTCGCTAAGCGTTCAATCAACAGTGTCACCATGCATTAAGAACACAGAGGCATGTTTAGGTGTGAGAAACAAAAAGATAAATTGGGTTATGCTCCAAAACAATCCAGGGAAAATATCGAGAAGAAAACATCGGAAATATATTAGACATACATTAAATAAACCTTTAAAAAACTCCTATGATGGAGAAAGCTTGATTCTGCCTGGTGAGCCATCCCAGTGTTTATTTGGACCATGAAAGGCCCAATAAAAGCAGGCCCAGAGCATCACAGGTCCTCCACCAGCCCGGTTTGTCCCACTTCCTGTTGGTGAAAACTTTTTAGTTAGGGGGGAAAAAAGGGAAAAAGGAAAATGAAGTATAAAAATATAAGAAAAAATAAATAAATTGTCATTGCTCAGAATGGAGATTGCAGCTTTCTTGTTGCCATTTCCTGACCCATTAAAAATCCTTGTGCATCTGCATTACGTGAATCAGTCAATCTTTATTCATAGAGCAGTTTTTATACTCAGCCGGGGGGCAATAAACAAAAGGCAATGATCAACAAATATCAGCAAAGACAAAACCAAGAATAAAGAATGAGCCAAGCATAAAAAAAGTTACTTAGCTAACAGAGGTTGTTTGGTTTGAAACTACATAAATGTATAAAGCATAAATAAATTAAATATTAGTAAAAAGCATTTTAAAAAGTCTTGAATAAGTACATTTATAACATAACATAAAATCCAAATTTAGCACAAAAAACTAAATTAATTCAATTACTTTAAATCAATATAAAATAAGAAAAAAGGTGTGATTTTGAAGATCAGGACCAAATAATCATAAATAGTAAACAACGTCCAGAAGCCAAATTTAAAAAAAAGAATTAATTATGCTTTAAAAAGAAAAACCGTAATATTCTCTGTTGCCCTTAGGTTGTGTTCTCCCATTTATCAATTTTGAGGAGTGTTTTGGAAATAAAGGAGCCCTAAAGTAAAAATAATATTCATTCATTAAAAGTTTCTGGCGCCTCAAAAAAATGTAAGTTTAATTGAGAGTTAAGAGTTTAATTGATATAAAGCCACTTGTGATTAATATATTAGGATATTTTTTCCCAACTAACTTCATCCTACAAAAATAAATTAGATTGAATTGAATGAAGTTACAATATTTATCTGTTTTTTTATTATTATTATTATTATTTTTCAGGCTGAGATTAATCTGCTGCAATACAAGATCAATAATTTCCATGGATACCATTTCATGTGGAAGACCATGTACAAGTGAAGAAGAAGAAAAAAAAGGAAAGTAAGTAATTTGATCACAATACATAACTCAGTGTTGTTTTTTTGTTTTTTTCAGTTTTAAATATGTTTTCTGTTAAAGTTCGTAGATACAATAAAAACAACCAGGCAGGAAAACGGCCTTCATACTACAGACACCATAAAATACTCACCACTGTGCGGACAGTTCTGCCTCCAGCTACTCCAACACACACTGGCATCCACACACACACACACACACACAGGAGGAAGTGTTTGTGAATTCACCATGTGTCCAGTAAGTGCTGATAATGAAGCTGTCTGTGGTGATCAATAGAGATCGGCTGCCGTCACTTCTCGGCGCTCCGGCCCCTCACCGCTCTTATCTCAGTCCTTCCCCTCCATTCTCCTCCGCTCGTTCTCGCTTCCCGGCCTGATTTGTGGTTCCCACATCATCGCTCACTCTTCTCCTCCATCCAATCTCCAGCATCATCACCATCATCATCATCATGGGCCTGAAAATATGTGCCTCTGAAAAGTTTCCCATCGTGCGGAATATAGCTTTCCGAGGCGAGCATAAAAACTATCCAACTCTGGAAACAACTCGGTGTGAAAAGTTGGTTTAACAGGTTTTTATGTTTCCACGGAAGGAGGTGTTGCCATGTTGAGGCCGTTTTGTACAAATGGGCATCCAGACCAAATGTGGGATTTAGAGTATACTAAAAAAGTCTCTTTATTTCCCCAAATCAACTCAAAAACTTTAAAAAAGACGACACATTT
Organism: Girardinus metallicus; assembly: GCA_903067095.1. Classification (NCBI taxonomy): domain Eukaryota; kingdom Metazoa; phylum Chordata; class Actinopteri; order Cyprinodontiformes; family Poeciliidae; genus Girardinus; species Girardinus metallicus. Next base: position 100,420 of record CAEGAE010075067.1, read on the forward strand.
TATTTGTTTCATTTTGGTGATTATATCTCAGATAATTAAAACCCAAATTATGTTACAGAAAATTAGGATATTATTACGTGGGACACATACAAAAGGATTTTATTACAAAAATTGAAACTCTGCCACTGGTGCACTCTACAAGGAGAGTAAACCACAAAAATAATTACTAAGCATGTTATTAACAGAGTGATGTTTTCAAGCATGTCAAATGGAAGTTAAGTGGAAGGAAAAACAAACAGACCTTTGAGAGCCGACCCACACAAACACGTCCAGAATATGACCTGCGAAGTCACTCTGAAGCAGAGATGTCAGTAAATTTCTCTCCAAAGGCAAAAAAAGAACCGTTTCTCAGTGCTCCAAAGGTTTACTTTCAGATAAAAATAAACCTTTGCAGGATATTAAGGTGCAAGGAGAAAGAATGGAGAGCTGTGGAACTACCTACACACTCTGTAAGGTATTGTCAAGAAGGTGAGGAAACAGGTGAAATACCAGACCACAGCCAACAATGCACAGGCCTAAATTCAATTATTTATTTGTTGTCTCGAGCCACTTTACGAAAGAAAGAAAAACATTTCAATTCAGTCATATATATATACATTTCAATTCATCCTAGTTATCAACAAAAATATTAACCTCAGTTTATATTCAAATTAGTTTAAAAAGTTTTCTATCTAAAGAACCTCAGGACTTTGAGTCGAGTCGTTGACTTGCAGCACTGGAGGTCAGCGGTCCCCAGTAACCTCAGTGTTTTAGCTGCTTCATTGAGCCCCTGAATCCAGTGAACCCTGACCTCCACTGAGCTCTGAAGGTAATTCAACCGACTGGATCTACAGCTTCAGAGCAGCAACGCATCAAGAGAAGCAGGACAGGAACCGGGCAGCACTGGTTTGAATGGACTGACTTTAGTTTTCCACGCTCACAGTTTCTTTTCAGTGAGTGAGTTTCCATCACCAGTCCATCCCAGGCAACATGCACACGCACCTGCTGGCCACACATAAATGAACATAACCGTGTCCAGTTAGCGTAGCATCCATGTGTTTCAACTGTTGAAGGAAGACCTGGAGAGGTTTTGAACTCAAAACTTTGTTACTGCAAGGAAAATGAACGAACAGCTGAACAACTCGGTGCAGTGGCAGCGTAACTAGTATTTCTCTGTGTTCTGTTTTTTTCCACGTGGTCGATGCTGGCCTCTAAAATCTCTCTCCTACCTTCTTCTCTCCACATATTTTTGTCCTCTAGTCTTTGTTGAACTTGAGACAACAGAGAGTCTTCCCGGCAGACACATTTTCTCAGCGTCTCTTTATGAATAGACTTCATTTTTGTGACCTTGTAAAGTTTGACATGCACAAATCCGATTCCTGAAATCCGACTGTCTGCCTGCTATTGCACACATTCTGTGCGGCAGAATCGGGGAAAAGAACCAGTTCTTTGGGTGATAGAAGCAGTAATTTCAAAAACTGACTTTAACTCATGTGTTGTTCTTTTGCTCAACTTTGCATTTGCAAGACAAGAAAAAATGCAGGATAACAACATCTCAGGCATGCTAACCATTACGATTTTTCCTAACTTCTGTACCAGTTTTCCTTTCTTTTTATATTTGGTTGATCATAACTCGTGCTGGCGTTTGGTCCTGATGCTCGGGCCAGCTAATTGGAACAGAGCAGAGTCAAATGGGGTCCACTGGGTCTGCAGCACTTCGTCCAATCTCTGCAATATTTTCTCTAACGTTGATGAATGCATCTTTCTGTGGATTAATAAGAATTTTACCATAAGAAACCAAAACCTAAGGGTAGAAAATACGTCACTGCTGGGCCTGTATCTGCAGCCTTTTAGTATAGATTTAATACTTCTTAAACATTAGAAGCTGAGCTCAAATAACAAGATTTCACACTAGAGCTACCTTTGGTTATAATCACAGCTCCAACTCTTCTAGTTTGCCTCTGCCAGATTTGCTCATATCCACAAAAGTCCATCAATTAACGATTAAAAACCAGGAGCTTGAGCATAAAGAAACCAGATTAACTCATTAGAGAGAATGTGGAACAGCTGTGGAAGAGGGAAGTCAGGAAAACTGAAGAAGGGAGACAAATGAATGTATTTGTTTAGAGTTTTCTTTGACTTTTCTACTTATATTATTACCCGAAACGTCATTAATTGTAGTTTTTAGTCCATTTTTTCTTTATTTTGCCACAGCAGGTTTTTTAAAGCAGGTTGAATTGCTGGGTCACTGAAATGTGAAGAACAATTAAACTTGCTTTCAACTTTACACAAAGGGAGGTGAATTAAAACTCAAAATGAACTACAAAGAGGAAACACTAATTCAAATCTAAGTGGGGGGAAAAAACTGAACGCACAAAGAATAAATACAAGAATAAACTCAGAAACTGAAAACAAAGGAGCTAAGTAATGACAAACTCTTAGTAAATCGAATGACCATTTGAAGAAAAGAAGGGAATATGATAAGACCTTTCAAGCTTACGTCAGCAACAAGGAAATGATCAAAGCACAAATAAAAACCAAAGGATCGTAACAGTAAAGTGTCAAAATACGACAAAGTTTAAGAGGAATGGCAACTTGTGCAAGTCAGTCCAACTCTTTCCAGGTTGTAGATATAAATTACAGACTGATTCATCTCCGTACCGCCACCACTACACCGACCAGCTTCTAACGCTTAAAAAATGTTGCGCTACATCAGCCACGTCGTGTTTCCAAGTGTGACAGGCGACTGCAAAGCAGGCCTGATTGAAAACGAACGATGGTGGCGTCAGCAGCCAGGAAGCCCAGCGAGTTCTGTCAAGCAGCTGCACCCTCACATCCACTTCCTCTCCACCTTCTCCAGATCGTCCTTCCCAGCACTCGGTGAAGGATCTCGGCTGATTGCCTCGGCTGATGGCTGCGGGGGAGAGAAGGGAAAGCTGCGAGGTGGAGAGGGGAAGATGATCGGCTGCGTCGGGAGAAAATGGCCGAGTGCTGCTTTTTTCGCCCCTTTGTGCAAATTTTAGATTTAGGGGGTTTCAGGTGTTCACCTCACTGTTGCAGCAGCTGCAGAAAGAGCGAACAGAGAACAGGAGAGGGAAAATAAACTAACACTAAACCCAGAGTTTGCACAAGTTATATTTGTAGCAGACAGCGGAGTTGTTTGAGATGGTGTTAGAGGGTTTTGTGTTTGTGCGGCTGATGTTTTATTTGATCCGTTTCTTTGTATTCCTTCAAAAATAACAGCAGCTTTGACTCCAGTTACCCCTGGTTACATAATTATTACTAATGAGCCAATTAAGCGAGGAAGTAATGACCAAACAAAACCACTAAATGACAATTTTGCTATTTCATCCGTTATGACTACAGCTCTTTTATCTCATGTAGCAATAATTATGCCATCATTGTATATAGGCGATCTCAACTTCCCTTCATATTAAATGTAATTTCTGGAAACCATCTGAAGACCACCTACTTGATGCTTTATGACTCACATCATGACTCACGGTTCAAAGCGAGCCACTCAGGCTCTGAATGAAACTGGGATTGATGTTGTTCTTTCCTCCTTTCCTACCTATAAAACAGACATGATGCACTGTGACCCCATTCTGACCTGCCATTAAAACAGAAGACGGACTAAATCCCGACTTCTCACGCCTGTTATTAAAACCCGTCTTGAGCGATCTAATCTCGGTTAATTAACTGAGATTGATTACATTTTTTGGAAACCTGAGTTCATATTCGACATCCACACACAGGCTTAACGAGTACAGGATCTGTGGAATGAATGGATGAATCACTAAAGTCGAATCTGTCTGACGTGACGAAACATCGTTCTTTATTTTACAGGAACTGTATGGGGTACCATTAACAGTTGTTTTTTTTATAATGGTGGGTGTTTTTACTCTCAAATAATAGATTGGATTTCTCTAAAGTCAATCCAAAAGTCAATCCACATGAAACTAAATGTTATCATGTGTGCCAACTGATGTGAAGAGAGATGCTTTTATTTCTTTTTCACAATGCTTTTATTGATTGATGATTCTCATGTTTATGTTTCATTTTCATTCAGTTGTTGGCATGACTTAAATCCTGTATTGTAAAAAACATAATAACAATGTTGGCTGATGCTACTGCTGCGACATTACCATTTCTAATCCATGTTGATCCAGTCCGCTGGCTGCTCTCTCTGTGGTCCTGTGTTAACAGATCGGCCTCAGATTGATGCCCACTGGACTGTTGTTGAGGAGAACAGAGGAAATAAAAGAGAGTCCTACTAATGCCTCCCCTCCCTCTCAGGTTTTCTACTCCTCTCCTTTTCTTTTTTTAACCGTCTTCCCCCTCTGTCCTTTCAATCTTTTAGCCGCTGTGATTTGTGGAGGCAGACAGCGATTGGGGAGGAGGTAACTTCAGGGTAGACTTCTACTAAAGGAGGAGAAGAAAAGGACGGGACGGAAGGAGAGGCGGGCAGGGACAGAGGACACACGGCTTGGTAAATAAAGGGATGTGAGTTGGAGAGCAGCAGTTTGTCAGGCCGGACATGCTGTGCCAACGTGTGTGTGCGTGTGTGTGTGTGTGTGTACACGGCCGTGTGTTTGTGCAGAGTCGGTAAATCTGCACGCTGCAGCCTGTGAGCTCTGTGCTGTGCATCCTCTCACAGATGGACTGTTGCAAACACAGAGCAGCGCTCATTCATATTAATGAGCCAAATCTATACGATGAAAATTTAATGCCAACAATTTGTGACTCGCCGCCAAGTGAATATCAAAGTGCACAATTAGAGGAGGATCAGGAATGTAGGAGTGTGTGGGCTGAATGCAGATGTGTGGCGATTGGGAGGAAAATCCACCACAAATGGTCTTGGTAAGGCGCAAGATTCAGAGTTCAGCAAGACGTATCCTCTCCAGGTAACATGGGAACATGATGAGCAGACAAGATGCAATCCTATTTTGCAAAAATAATGCTGTAAAATATTTCTGTGTGTTTTGGTTGAAGCATAAGTGAAGTTTTTTTTTTTTTTATATTTTTAACTAAGGATTTTATTTGCATAGAAAGAAGAGAAACAGTATAATTTAGAGTGTGAGAGTCCTTGAAGAAATACTGTGAGAGAAGATTCACAGCTATCCACATTTAGATAATTTATCCCTTAGAGACCACAAAGACACAAAAACTGTGACAAATTCATGGTAAGGAATCACTCAGAGGTCTTTATTTCCGCTCTTTGTTCTTGAACAGACAGCTGGCAAACTGGCACCACTCATTAGGTTGGAGTGTTGTGAGAGAAACGCTGTGGACTGACCGGTCCAAGAGCTTAAAATGGGTTCATGTTGGTCCATATACTTCCTTTCCAAACAAATTGACATCTTGCACAATGCTTAGGATGATTAGAAAATGACTCAATTATGGTTTGTTATTTAGTTTTTATTTGTTTACATGTTCTGTCCAGTGCTCTAGTATTGCTTGAGTGTCAGCAGTACTGTCTGAGTGCCACAGCCCAACAGATTTAGTTTCATAAGTGGAGCATTACAGCATTTGCTCCACATCTTCCTTGCAGAGTTTCTCCACATCATGTACATACAAAAAGATAGTTTGAAAAACTGGTTTGCATTTATTTCAAATGAAAGAGACAAAGAGTAAAAGAAACGAAGTGGAGCAAAAAGTTACAAGGCAAAGAGGTAGATATGAATAGATGGGAGAAAGATCAAGATAATACAAGAAAACACTCTAGAAATCTGCTGCTACACCTATAGAAAGAGGGCAAAAAAAAACAGAATCGAGAAATCAATGCGACAAACAACACAAGCAGGTATGAGGAGCCACAGGCCCGGCCACAAGGACCTGAGGCAGACATCCAAAGGCCCCCCAGAGAGCGGGAGCCCCAGGAAGATCACTGTAGAACTGGATCACAAGATGCAGGAATGACGTGCTTTGTACATTTTGTGCCTGCCACTAGGTGGTACAGGTGAATAATACTAAGTGTAGAGGGGAGAAGAAGAGTTCTTTGTCTCCTCACGCTTCTGCCTCGTCCTGGCTTCCAAACATAACAGTACAGATGACACCAAAGATTAGAAATCTTTGGCAACAATGTGTAACTGTGCAACTATAACTTAACGACACAATCAAAACAAATGTGGAGCGTAGAGATGTGACGGGATGCGACAGGAACTTGGCCAGCCGTAAACTCCTCTGGATACCAAAATATTCTAGAATTTTCAACAAGTCAACGATCCCAAACACAGCAGCAAATCTAGAAAAGAATGGCTGAAAACGTAAAGAGTTAATGTGTTGCAGCGGCCCAGCCAAAGCCCAGACCCCAACCTGAGGTCTGGGACCTAAGAGAGCTTTGCTGTAACAAATCTCTGGAAGCTTTTATAAATTGAAGCAGTGTTGCAAAAGAAATGGGCACCAAAAATATGAGAGAGCGATAAAGTCATAGAGAAATGACAACTGAGGGATTGCTGCTAATGATTTGTTCTTTCTTTTGGGTGTTTGGATGAAGGATAGATTTTAATAATGCCCTAAAACATAAAACTCTTAAAATGAAAAGTGTACTTTCTCTTCCCAGGCCTGCATGAGGTGTGTGTGTGTGTTTGCTAGTGGATAATATTGTGTTGGATTTTATAAAATTTTCTCGCGCCTGAGCAAAGTGTCACTGAGTCACTGTCCCCCCCCCCCATCTCTATGCAACAACAGCACCAAAAATAAACTGTCAGGAAGTTGTTCAGATGAAGGAATATGAAATGAAATTACTGTGTGTGTGAGTGGGTGTTTTTACAGGTGTGTGTAAGCCTCCCACCTGTGTTTGTTCTTCCCAGTGTGTCACACCGCGGTACGCTTATGCAGCTATTTGGCAGTGACGGCTGCTCCCATGTCAGAACACACACACACATATGCACACCTGATACCCAATCCAATATCAGTCTAAATGAGACGAGTGGACCGCGCCGCACTTCTTGTCACTGTCACTGCAGCGTCAGAAAGCGCTCTGAGAAAAGGAGTGTGGGATTGAAGGAGAGAGGAAGAAGGGAGGCCAGGGGAGTGGATGCTGCTCATTGGCAGCGTTATTCCCCCTGCAGAAAATGGCTACCTCCATTAAGTCACTAATGATCCCTGGATTGTGCCGTGCTGGAGTCAGGGAGAGGCACCAACATGTCTGAGCTGGAGGGAGGAGGGGAATGATGCAAAGAAGAGGTGAAATTATGAAGTGAGTGGATAAAAAACAACGAAGAAGAAGGAGATGGAAAGGAGGGAGGTCAGTGAGGGAAGCAGTGAGATGAAGAATTTCCTCTGAGAGATGGACAAGATGGTGGCATAAGCAGAATCCATCCATCCATTGAACCATCCATCCATCAATATAATGATATATTCTGTAATTTAATAGCAAACTTGTACATTTGGATTTCCACAAGTAACTTTAAACTCTCTAAATCTGAATCTGGAAAAGTTACTCATTTTTACTTGGACAAAGTATCACAGCTTCGACATCAGAATTCATTCCATCACATAGTCCATTGAGCGTATCATGGTTGGACATGAATCCCGTCTCTGGGCACATGAAACATGCACTCTGTCTCAAATCCATTCTGAGGTGCTGAAAACAGAGTGTAACCAGATTTACCATGTAGACGACGGCCATAAGGACATGGACTAGAAAAGTGCCCATAATAATTACTAGGAAACCTTTTTGAAAAGGCAGCTGTGTCACTACAACTTCCTCTTCAAGATGCAAACTTTAAAGGTTATCCGCTTCAACTTGAATAAGTTGCAAGAACTCACCTGTGTTTTTACAACTCCCCCAAAATAGCCTTAAATTAATCTCTGTCTATCCATGCCTCAGTAAGCACCAAGAAGGCACAGACCTATCCTCGAGCCAATCACCACAGAGATCTGCTTACTGAGGAGCGGGTAAATGCCGCAGCAAGTTGTTTGATTTGAATTTGAATTTTAAAACATCTCCCCCATTACGTTTTCCATTATTTAATCAATTATTCATGAAATCTACAAATGAGCAAGGGTGCTCTTATGCTGAGCAAACACTTGGACAGTACCAAACACTGTTTCTCCTTCAGTACATCAGCCTCGTCCTCGAGTGTCTCCAAAGGGCACTCAGACGAAGAAGAGGGGACAGGACGGAGACGGGAGCAGAGAACACAAAGACACTAAAAGAAATAGTTGCAGGAGCAAGAGGGGAAGCAGGAAAGGGTGGCAGATGGAGGATGGTGACAAAGGGGGCAACTGGGACAGGCAGAAGGAAGGAGGGGATACCGAGTTGAAGCAAGCAAGGCCGACCAAGCAGCGTCTGTGATCAATAATATGCACACAGTGTTTAGGCTCTATCACAAAACTCTCAAAGTGAGAATTCAGACTTCCTGTTTTCATTACCGTGTGCTTTCTGAAAGAACTGAAGTACAGGGGGAAGTTTATGCCTCTGAGCCTCCAAGTGAGGTAGTCAGAGCCCCATATGAGTGATTTATATAAGGGTTAGCTGACTTTATGGGTTGTGTAGCAATAGTCTGACAATTTATTTTAAAAAACAGAGCAGCAGTAAAGCAGTGCCTTATGTCTTTTCTTGCTAGTAACGAACATTGAAAGAGTTGTGGTGAAAAGAGACAGTATGGATCTCTGAGCCTCAGCCAGGAGTGGGGTTTTTTTGTAGCATAGCCGTACATTCATCACATTAATCGAACTCTAGATTGTCCATCAAGAAAGTCTGGTTCACTTACGAAGTCAAGTGGAGGGACTGCTCCAAAAGCAGGAAGTGAATTATAGCACAGGGTACTGTAGGTAAATGTAAATAAAACCAAAACAAACACCATTTTTTCCCTCTACCGCTAGAGGGAGAGATGGTTGTGTTCTTTTATCAAAGACAAAAGAGAAATCCTACAACCGCAAAAATCTGATATCACTCCATTTATGTTTACATTTTATGCTCTTGTCTTCTGCAGAGGTTTTTGTGTCATTTTCTTCAGTAGTTCTTGGTTTAGTGTCACCATAGGCAAGTAGGTAAATAGGTTTTTCAATTAGTTTGGATCATCTGATACAGTGTAGAGTGAAAGTAAACCACACCACAAAATGTAGCAATTTTGGTCCCCAATCGAACCAAGTCTACTGAATTATCAAGAGTGAAAACATTCTCAGAAAGTCCCAGACCAAAGACGGGCCACCAGTGGTTTCTGGGTTTCCTTCCAGTCGGATGTGCCTCAGGATACCGCTAACAGGAAGTATCCAGGAGATGATCTGATCATATGCATTAGGTGGTCGGGAAAATGACACAAAGAATCTAAAAAGGGACACAATATTTTGCTACACTTCACCGGTCAGCTAGAAGTTTTATTTATTTATTTATTTTTTATTGGAAAGATGCTGTAAGTAGCTTCGCTATGCTAGCTTAACTTTGACAACCTTAACATGTTTCAGTTTAGTTAATATAAAAATACGATGACCCACACACACCCATTCTGACGGCTCATCGATAGAGCAGGGGAACATATTACACTTATTAAGTGGTCACTTTAACAAGACACTTTAAAAACATAATACTGTAACGGACTAAATGTTCTGTTTGGGGTATTATCGTCTAATCTATTTTGATGCTGACTTTTCCTTTTGCACTGCAACTGCTAATATTACTGATAGTTCAGTAAACGACATGACCTGAACAAACTGCCTCGTTCGTTCACAGAACATTGAGATATTCATAACAGTCAAACAGGATGAAATATTTTTTAAAGTATTTAACAAGCTATGGTTTCTACTGCGGCATTTACGTAAAATGAAATGAGATGTCCAATATAAAAGAGAAATTAATTTATTCATGTCTTTCGTCTTGACAGAAATCAAACTGTTTGTTGCTTTATTTCTAGGTAGAATATGTGTTTTATCTACCAAAACATTGGCAGGTAATCTACACTGGTAGCTTAATTTTCTCAGCTTTAACTATTTAAGTCATATTTTATAGAAATAGGATAAGAATAAGCTACAATTTATGATGTTGTTTACCCGCACCAGAACCGTATGGTTTAGTGGAGATGACTCAATGCATAGTGACGTCGCCTGCAGATGCACTAGCTATAGCGGCTAATAGGCGCAGTTATATATGTCGACGGTTTAAAACCTTTAGAATCGTAAATGTTTACTCATAAAACTTCATATCGACTTCTGAGGTACACTCCTTCTTGATTAATGATTCATAAACAGACATAACTCAAGGAGAGAATCACATCTGGAGGCTTAAGAAGTGAAAGATAATGTAGATTAGCAGAGGAGAGCAGGCATTTTGTATCACTACATTTCATAACAAAGTTGAACTCTTTGGGGAAGAAGATCCTGTGCTAAGATCCAAAAGAAATCTATTGTTTTCCGATTTTCCCATCGCTCTGTCTCTAGCCCAGTTCTGCCAAGATAAAAGTGGAGATGTAATGAAAAACTGTACAACACTGTGTCGTCCATCTGAGCCCCAGTTGCTTTGGTCAGCACACATTTTAAGCAAATCCAAATAGATACTCTGATAAAATAAAGGCTAGGTCAAGGGGGGCCTAGAGGATATTGAAAAAGCAACAAATGACCTTCTCAAAGTTGCATCTCCCCTCCCCTGCCTTGCCATCTCCCTCTTTCCCACTCACTCACCCTCTAATGGTTATTTACCTTGCTGGAAAGGGCTTTGCTTTCTCACCAGAGGGATCGACAACGGGGTGTGAGCAAAAGCGGGGCAGTCTGCTTTTGGAGGACAGTGAAGGAGAGGAAAGAGAAGGCGGAATATATCATTTGGTGTCAGTCTCCCCGGTGACACCAAGTGCGCTTTCCACTCTCCTTTATAGCTGTAGTAGAAGGGAAGGTTTGGATACAGAAAGAAAGAATTACGTCAATATTTGCTCCCGCTGACTGGCTGGGTTGAAACAGATACATTTCATGTTCTTGTTGTTTTTTTCCCCACTCAGGACAATTCGAGGACTCTGGCTTTATTTGGGTTTGGGGGAAACTTTAGGGGTCACACAGAAAAGCCAGAAATTATGCGATAATGAACAAGGTGACCAAGGGAAAGGTCTGAATGGAAAGGAGCAACAGTGATACTGACAAATAGTGATTTTAAAGCTGCGGAAGGAGAGAAAGCAGAATGGTCATTGAAATACAAACAATGATTGGAGTCATGGTCCAAGGCCCCCTGGTCCACCGTCTCATTGACTGCAGGCTGTATCATCTGGATGAGCGGTTATTGCTCTTGAACCACAGCCTGTTCCTGCCTGGAAATGGCATTGTCTGAGCACTTTTGTTTTTATTGTACTCAGCAAGGAGAGTGGCAAGAAAGAGAAAATGCCTTATGCACTCCAAGTGGTTCTTTGGGTAACATTTTACACAGATAGTTTGTTTTTTCTGGACTAAATTGTGACAAAGTTTACTTTCTTATATTTGCTTTCCTGATGTTGACAATGCTTCCTGAACAACAGGATCTGATTTAAAAAAATGACATTACAGCATCTTGAAAACGGGATCCACAACTAGTTGAACATGTTGTAATTTTCCCGTTAGACTGAAAGTTATTGTTTTTTATACATAAAATCTTAAAGTTACATTTCTTTATTGCCTTCTGTTGCAACTCTGTTTCGTAAAGAAAGTACTGAATGCTACTTATTGTGCAAAAATTACTGCTGGGCGAAAGTATTGCCTTATTACTGTGTCATTTACCTAGGAAGCTTAAACACCATGGGAACGTCTGTGTGATAATATTTTTTTTTTAAAAACTAAAAATTCTAAAGTATTTTTAATATGTTGGTTTTACATCTGAAACAAAGAATTATTGTTATAGCTGAATTCCTTAAACACTTAAATCTATTGTGCTGAGATTTTATTTGACATACCAACTTAAACTCGTGAGTATTTGAGGTCAAACAAAGATAGTTTTCAAATTTTGGGGGTTAAATGGTTTTCTTAAAATGTTTCAGGGATGCTTTAACTTTCTACTTGCATCTCGTATGTTGGACAATGGAAAGCTTACGCATTGTTTGTCACCTCTTTAATCAAGTTAATCAGTAAACTGTTCATTTTTTTCACTGTGATAAAATCAAAGTATACTCATTCTTTCTACGGCAAACTAAATACTGTAACTCTAAATCACAGATATTTAAATATCTATTCTAATTAGAATAAAATGAGTGACAAACACCATCCCATTCTTTCAAAAACTGGTGCGACTGTTCTATGTGCAAGATTTATATAAAAATGAAGTGCTGCCTGTACTTTACCCTAAACTCTTTCACACATTTCAGTTGCCTCATGGTGTTGCAGTCATCAAAAGTTGAACCACAGACCAACTAGAGAACAATAAAACAAAAAGACCTCCCAAGGCCTCAGAATTAAGAAAACTGCCCCCATATTCAAGGTTGATCAAAGGTAATTTTTTTCTTTACAAATCTTCCAATCACCTTCATCAGCTATTAAAAGGTGTTCTTAAGTCGACTCTCATTGAAATCAAGCGACAATAATGCTGATTGTCAATGATGTTGATTGGCAGCGAGGCAACTGTATTCTTCTGGCAACAAAAGCATTTGATTGTTGGATTGGAATTAACAAAAATGTGAATAAAGGTTAATTAGAGCCGTGGATGAGAAAAAAATAGCACTCATTCAGAGCAAAAAGGTGTGAAATAAGTATCACAATAACTCACTTTCTGTCGCAGGACTTGACCGACCTCAAGTGACCATTCCCATATGAAGCCCTTATTTGTCTGCAAATAAAGAAATAAAACATGTATGAATAATTCAAAGATGCATATGATGTTATTGTATTTCTTCGTCAACACGGAGAAATCGCAAACATTTCTAGTTAAAATTTTGGAAAAACAACTACTTCTACCTCATTATGAAACCTTGTTCCTGTTATTAAATGTGATTTTGTTTTTAGACTTGTACTTTAGAAACTCAGAGTCCACAGGTACCATTTAAGTGATTGCAGTCTGGATTCTAATTCATAAGGCTCGTCTTTCCTCTCAGCATGGAGGCCCATTAAGTTCGATTGTCTCCAGAAATAATACTTGGAATTAAATTAGAGTGAAGCTCCGACTTGGTGGAAAGGCATCACAGGAAAGAAGGGCGCATATTAAATTATCTGAGATTGACTAATTACGGATACAGATAAAGTTGTTGTTTGATTTTTATATTTTGATAGAAGTGAAAAAGTGTGGCACAAATCTGACCTTTTATTCTTCGTTGTACTCCATTAGCTTTTGGCAAATTGTGAAAAGATGTGCCAACACTCATTCTGGTATATGGGAACCCAGGAAGCATCACTTTTATCTCGCAACCGTCATTTTTTTATTATCGTTGGCAGAAGTACATGAAGTAATCAGTCGTGGTAAAGCTGGAACTACCTGGAAATAAACCAAGCTTTTTCACTTCCCATTATCTTTCAATTTAATTAATCCAAACTCATCTCTTTTGAGAGTCAACATAGTCTGGGTCAGTTTGGATTTTTGTTGAAGCAAAGAATGGAAAAGATAGGAATGCAACAAGAAATCAGCTGGTGACCAGAACTGGACATTTACAACCTCTTTCTCTAGTAGTGAACACATGAATCTGGACAATATCATGTTAGTACTGAGGACAGAGCACTCTAAGTTTGCTATCTTCTGTCACAATTTAGCATTTTTTCTTCTTTAGGATTTACTCAGTTCCTTTTCTGAATTAGTTTCAGACTTCCCCACAGCTGCTTCTCATCTGTTAATTTCCTCACCTGTGCAGCATTCAGTCATCAGTCTCTGCTGTATAAACACTCCTTGGTTCAGTGAGTCCAGGTTTAGGTCTCCAGCCTGGTTTGTTGCTTGATGCTTAGTTTAAAGTTTAATGAGAACCTTGTTAAAAAAGTAGTAGGATAAATAAAGTGCCTTATTTCTAAATCTTAAGTCGCACCATACCAAGCAAACAAAATGGGAACCACTTTTCCCATTTTATTTGCTACTGACAGTGAATCCATTCTCTTAAGATCCAGAACATCTTATTCTTATCAGATTTCCTTAACATGTTGCTACAATATCAAAGAATACAACCATAGAGAGTTCCTAAATATGTACCATATTAAATTAAGCCATTAAAAAGAAAACATAAAAAAAATTCATTATGATTTTTTGACGGCTGTTTCTACAGGAATCAGCCTTGAAATACAATAGACTGTCAGGAACCAGGTTGACCTGTGGGCGGATGGTTTGGTAGATGAGGCAATGTACGGATGGATTTATTGTATATGAATTTATAGATGGATGGACAAACCATGTTGGGAGTGCTGAATTTTTCTCAGGATTTTTGAAGATTTTGACTTTGAACTCTGGTGGAAAAACCATTTGTGAAAAGATCCTTTCATTTATGTTGCAGTCCAACCTTTTCTCTTTCATCCACTAGAGGGTCAACCTGACGTGGTTCCCTGTGATTATGTCTCCAGTGTATGAGTCAGAGTGATCGGTCATGGTCTCACTGTCTATGTCCTGAAAGCCCTTCTTTCTAGGACAGGGTGCCCTTTTCCAAATCGTGTAACCTTCACGTTATGAGAGGTGAATAGTTGTGCTATCCACTGTACTCGCTTTAAACGCTCACTTCAAAACACAACTCCAGGGGCTTCATTTGAGTATGGACACCACTTCACAGCCAACATTTGACCTTTAAAGCCTCAGATGTTTTTCCTCCTCTCACAACTTGCTGTTGCATATGCACATTTTTTTTTTCCCCAACAGATTTAGACTGCAGATTTTAAAAGAAATGTTTCTAGTTTCTGTTTATTAAAACCAATTCAAATATGTATTTGTTTCACAATGAGACATTTCAATGACTGACCTTTATAAGAAGCTATTATGAAGTCTGTCCTTGCTGATGGTGCTTTTAAAGTAAAACATAGCTTCATCTGTCACAGGGTCATGTTTTTGGATTAACATACGACCCAAAAGTGCAGACTTTCTTGGACTTTTTGTGCACACTATTTTGTATTGGGGTGAAATATAATAAAACAAAGCTAAAATAGATTGGTGATAAAATAAGTGAAATGAACACACTGCATGTTCTAAGCAGAGGTTTTGTGATTAATACAGCCAATGTGTTTTAAATTCTGGGTTCTTGAGGACGTTTCTGGCTAAATCAGCCAAAGAAAGCTTTGTCAGAAACCTCTGACTGCAGACGATGGTTCTATTATGGCCTTGTGACTGTCATGATGTGCTCACAGCTCAATATCTGGACAGCAGAGACGATACTCCACAGTAATACATCCAGGATGACGCCTTCAGCTGTTAGCAAGCGCCACTAATTCACCTCTGAGTCGTTGGAGTTGGAGATATTTGTTCCATTATGATCAATGGAGATAAGATGAGACGGGAAAACATGTCCTTCATCTCCGTTAGATGTGTGTGTTAACCTTCAAACCTTTTTTGACCTGAGTTATGTAGCTGCAAGAGCAGTTTTACTTCTGAATTCTTTAAAAAGCGAAAAAGAAATTAATAAAAATGTGTAAACAGTTTCCCCTCGCCCCCGTCGTTATTCATGCATTTAGCGAACAAAATTAATTTGGGTAATCCTAATTGACATAAAACAGAAAAAAGTTCAGTTTAATTTAATATCGGTCATAGAAGGAAAAAACTATATGTTTCTATTTTTCTACAGTGAATGTTAATATATGGTTCCGACTGTATAACCACTTGATTACTTTACTTCACATATGGCTGATGTAGATGCTGCTTCAAGTTGCATTTAATTTTTTTTTTTTTTCCTACAGGTTTTCATTTTTCCCCTCAGTAGTTGCATCTGTTCAGGATAATTGGACAACAGTAATCTTGTGCACCAAGCACTCACTGTTCAATATTCCCATATGGAGACTAATGCACCAGTTAAAAGTTGTTTTCTCATGAGAAAGAAACTGTAATCACAAGAAAAGATCTTTTTTTTTTTTTTTTGTTGCTGTTGTTTTTTTCTTCTATGAAGGAATCGGATTGACCTCTGCATCTCTGCCAGGGTTTTTGGAGGAAATAACTGTTGCTGGCTTATCATCCCAGTCCTAGAGAGATTGTACGCCACCAAGTCCAGGCAGCCATACGATTTTAATCTGTTTCTGATAGGGATCATGCCAAAAAAAAAAAAGAAAAGAAAATGCTGTTAATATTACAGCAGGCTGGAGCAATTGCATAATGTTACACTGGCAACGAAAAGAGCAATCATCAAAAGCGTATTGTGGGGGGGGGGGACGAAAAAAAAAAGCAAAGAAAACATTTCATAAACAAAGACGCAAAGGTGTCTTATTACAGATCTTCAGGGAGGAAAATGGATTTACAGCAGCAGTGTCTGACTGTCTTCTAAATATTGGCAGCATAGAGGCGCTGAAGAAAACATCTGCCAATGAGGCTTTGATAGAGGAGCTACAATTGACCCAAAAAGGTGAAAAAAAACTCAAAATCAGACAGACACATGGACAACACATGGATTAAAAACCTCCGCCAAAATCGCAGTCTAACGCAGGCCAGAGTGCATTCCGTTGAATAAAATGTGCTTGTATTTAACAGAAAGTGAACTTTTAACATCTGATCCAGTCTGAGTTGAAAAATCATTACACTGTTTTTTTTATTTTTTGTTTTGTTTCGGGGGGTCGCGGGGGAGTTGAACTTCAAATGCAGAACAATGAGCAAATACTTAAAAAGAGTCGAGGAAATTACATGTGAACTTATTCACCCCGTCTGGTAAGCAGATTACTCTGAGACTCTTGGCTCAAAGATTCATCCCTTTCACACAGAAATGAAAAAAATGGCAATAAAACATTGCTTCTCTTCAAATTGTTCAGATTTGGTGGCTTGGTCATAGACACCGCTATTTCCTCTGGGAACCAACATTTTCTTTTTTGGAGAAAGTGTTTCGTCCTCTACTGCCGTGAATAGTTAAATTACAACAATTACCTCGATATTTTCAATCTAAGTCCTCTAAAACTCCAACAGATTTCACAATTATATTATTTATTAAACAAAGATGAAGCCAAAATGATTGCATATACCTTCTTCTGTATGACGTTTTATTTTCTCACCTCATTTCCTCTCTACAGTGTTGCTGCAGTTTATTCAGGTTCACAGATCTCTTTTTAGGTCACAGTTTAGGAAAAGATCAACCCATTTCAGTGAATTATGAATATGAATCAACTCATTAAAACTCTGGATAAAAAAAAAAAATCTAACTCATATCAATAAAATATTAAGTATAATACTCTGTGTTAGGAAAATGTGACAGTCTATTCAGATATTATACATGCATACAAAGTTCTTCCAGCCCCTTTTAAAAGACTTTCTTCAGTTACAATTACAATCAAGTATTGTAGGGGGGGGGATTGCAAAATGCAGTTCAGGAAAAGTTTCCTTGGTCAGTATGAGCATCAAACTCTGAGACGTCGTCAACAGAACTAAAACGTCACATCGTTAAGTGATTTTCTAAAACTGCTTAAACAATAGCTTCTAAGTAATCAAAACAGCATTCAGGTTTTAAATTAACATCTTTGAATTAAACGGTTTTCTTGTATTTATAGGGTGAGACCTGCTTTTTATAATTGCTCATTTGTACCACTATTGACCATTTCTTGTAATTTTCTGTAAATATCTTGTGTGTCGATTGGCTTTTCTTTATTTTTTACCATCATCCTTGCAGGGGACTACAAATGAAAATTGGCCCCTGTGGCTAAATCTTTTTACATGGTATTTTTAATGTACTCATGCTGATTAATATGCATTGTATCCTTTATTTTTACAGAGTAGGACCGAGTTAAAAACTAGTTCTTGCTTAAGCAGAATTGGCACAAAACTTGCCAGCACACATTTGTTATTTAACTTTTATTTTACCAGGATTAGAAACCCATTAAGAATTAAACCCTTTTTTAAGGGACCCCTGGTCAAAAGCAGTGACAGAAAACCCCCTCAAAAATCTGCAGAGTTAAAATAAAATGTCAAGCTGTAAAAAAAAAAAAAATAAAAAAATAAACAGGTACATGTCATTGAATCGGGCTCAGGAGTTTTTAGCTTCATTTAGTTTCTTTCACTGTGTCTTGGTCTATGAAAATCTTCAAACTGAAAGAAGGCAAGTGAAATCTGAATTATCAGTTTGTACTGCAGGAAATGGGTAAAAATGTTTTTGTTGTCTGGGTGAAGTGACCCTTAAACCATAAGGTCCTGTGTTGTATACTAGCTAATGAATTCATTGTCGGGATTGCTGCAAAGTTCAGGTGCCACATCACAGATGACTGATTACACCAGACTGATAAATCTACAAAGACAAAGCGCTCTTGAAACGTATCACCTGCAGAATGAGACTGATTGGCAGGCTTATTAAAAAGCTCAGGTGCGTGGTGGTGCTGTCCTTAATGAACGGGTCTGAAGGGGTGTCAGATGCCCATCAGGGGCACAAAGGAGGGCTGACAAGGCTTGGCCGTCCCATCAGTCATAGGGCGGCAGGGGGTCAGAGGTGACCCTGGCACCCCATCTGGCTCAGAGTACACAGAAAGGAGAGACGGCGGCGGGGGGGCCGGTTTACTGAAAACTGTGATGGAAGTGGTGTCATTTCTGGCTTATAAAGATGAATTCAGCCTGCCAAAGCCTGGTGAAAGCACCAAAAGAAGAAAAAAAAAAAAAAATCAGAGAAAAGGCAGGTGGATACGAACATATGCTTCATCTATAATCTCTGTGGTGTAAGAAAAGCAATCTACACATGTATCCACTTGTGCAAACAGACACGTCCCCTCGCAGAAGGTTGGGGTCATGGGTGATCTGTCACTCGGCGCACCTCGATCATAACAGATGGGCGCAGTCACTCTCGTGCGCACGTTCACGCGCGCACATGCTGGAGTCCCAGTGAGGCTGGCAAGGTCCTGACCTGTGTGATCAGGCCCGCAGACCAGGCAGGCATATGGGCCAGGAACACCCCCGGGGGCACTGAGTCGGAGACGGAACGGATTGGCACGGTTAGAGAATAAACACACATAGTTTACCCAGCTTTTAAGCCCACACATCTGTTTTTACACTTCAAATATTGTTTGTTGTTGGGTTTTTTTTACTCCCAAGATAAGCTCTTTTCTGTCAGTATCTGCCTCTTTGTTTGTTGCACACTGTCATTGTTCTCTTTAAAAGAGGAATATCAGTAATAATCTGATTGTTGTTCCTCTGGTAAAAGCCTGACCAGAGGAAGGATGTACATAGGTAGGCATGGCTGAGTCTGAATGGACAGAGGCTGGCTCGCATGCTGTAAACTGTGATATTTATATTCCACATCAGTGACTTTAATTCCTTTGTGCTAATTTTATGCAGCCACTTTGTTTTTTACCACAGGGCTGTAAAATTGGCAGATGGTGTAAAACAATCTGAGCCTGTTTCTCCCTGAATGTGTCTCTTACTTAACAACATATTAAGATGCGTATTGATCGCCTTGCAAAACGATTTGCAGCCCTTTTGAACTTTTTCCCGTGTTGTCATATTGCAAACTTAAATGTGTTTTATTATG
Source organism: Girardinus metallicus (assembly GCA_903067095.1). Classification (NCBI taxonomy): domain Eukaryota; kingdom Metazoa; phylum Chordata; class Actinopteri; order Cyprinodontiformes; family Poeciliidae; genus Girardinus; species Girardinus metallicus. Next base: position 119,886 of record CAEGAE010075067.1, read on the forward strand.
AATTGTTTTCAGCTGTTTTCTCTGAAAACATGTTGGGGGTTTTTTGTTTTTATTCTGCCTCCATCCAGCTGGTTGCACTGAAAAAAATCTCATGCAACCAAGTGGCATTGAATTTCACCTTCATTGTAAACAGTTAATTTTTGTGTGAGTTAATCCCAGTATAAATGCAAAGAAGTCCTCAAAAGGTTTTTCTGAAGAACATCAGTAAACAAAAAGCATCATGAAGACGGAGGAGACGGGTTTGGTAGAAATTTGAGGGGAACTTTAAAGCAGGCTTGAGTCATAAAATGATATCCAAAGTTTTAGCTGTTTCAAGTCATTTGTATAAATACTTTGTGGTTGAATATGGGGTCATTTCTCTCTTTTATTGGTTTTGTATTTAACATCTCTCGAGTTTTTCAGGATTGTTGTTGCCTCAGAAGTGAATGCTCCTACATTTTTTTTGTGTGTTTTTTGTCTGCAACAGTAAAATAATCTTACTGCATCTTTTTTGCCTGACTCATGGCCTTTTTGAAGCCATGTTCAAACACAGATGTCTGTTAAGTACACCTGAAGCTCAAGTTTGGCTGACTACTGTAAAGGGGGGGAGACTGGAGAAGATTCATCTTTTTCTTAAAAGATGAATCGATTATGAGACAAACTAGGCACCATCGGACTTTGTCCTGCAGTCGGCGGGTTGCCGGCGCAGTCCGCACTGCGTCTCTCTGTTGTGTCCTTGGGCAAGACTTCACCTGCCTTGCCTGTCGGTGGTGGTCAAAGGGCCCCGTGGCAACGTCACAGTGCTTTCAGGGCAGCTGCGGCTACAATCCACTAGCTTGCGCCCATCAGTGTGTGAATGTGTGTGTGGATGGGTAAATGACTTTTAGTGGACCTTGTTCAGTTCCACCAACAGATGTAGAAAGTTTATCATTCCCCAAGTCGTAATACAGCTCCTGTTCATAAAATGTAAGAAAGGAAATGCTTTTGGAGTACTTACTGACATCTGAATCGCCAACATCAAATGGATGCAGGTACGTAGGTTTGAGATTTTTGATGGGTCGGCCATTCTCTGGAAGGTTCTCACTGTGGTCCATCTGAGCCTCAGAAATGGGTGTGTCACCCTTTCCGCACAGACAGAAATCAATGACTCTGTTTCTGTTCCTAAATTTCCTCAGATTGAGCCATTATGTGTTGATTTTTTTTTTTTAGATCTTTTAGCCTACTTTGTGTTGTCAGACAGGTCGTATTAACGCGAGCAATTCTGATCAAGACCAGCTAAAAGGACAACATGAACATCTGGCTACTTGGAAGCGACGTATGAAGAAGTTAAAAACTTTTGCACAACTCTACGGCTGTTACCCAGAAGATAATTGCTTCTTCTGGTAGGAGAAATCACAGCCCTTGCTGTTAGTGTTGCAATCTTAGCTTTTCTGTTCCATGTTACACGTGCAGACCTGTCAGTCATAACGGTGCACTCAGCAGAAAGAGAGGGAGCTTTCAGTTTTCCTCTGCTGATAAAACCATGTCTTTCAAAAGGCTCTTTATGGAGGTGGAGATAAGCCCGAAACCGGTCTGAGCGAGTCCAAGCCGGGTTCCCTTCTTGCTGTTTTGGACGAATGTGTGTCAGTCTTTCTTGACTTGTTTGATTAATCCTTCCGTTGGAACGGCTTGGATTCTCGCTATAGCTCAATGAGAATTCACATTATGAATCTCGGATACACACAGAGCACCCTCTCACCTTTTGCAGCATTCACTTTATTTGGTTTCATTTGTAAGCTGAATTCCCGAGTGCCTCCTGCCCAGATTGTTTTTAAAGAATGAACCTGCCCCGCGTTCTGCTGATCAATTCCACATCAGCAGCCTTCACCTGTAATTTCTCCTCTCTTATCAGCAGAGATTAGCCTTCTCCCCACATTTATAATCCATCTCTTCATCTTTTCTCTCTCACACAAATGTACACACAGCCCATCAGCTTTACTTCAAATCTCTTCATTTAATTCCAGCTCCGTGAACACAGCCTGCATACAGAAGCGACTCATTCAGTGTGATGCCGCCACAAGCAGGCACACATCACCCGCTGCCAGGCCTAAATGAAGATATAAACACTCCTGGCCACCGTGTACGTTCAGGGGTGCCACTTAATGCTGCAGCAGGATCTAATGTAGATGGACACTGTGTGATTTAGAGAGACCTCCAATAACAAACACATCCACCAAGACTAACAGTGACTGACACACAGGGCTTTGACTTTAACATGTTACAAAGACAACAAACAAATTACGTAGGCATACCTTTTTCCCTATAAACATCATTCTAAATTCAGCATTTACATATGGGACCCATATAGTTAAAAGGCAGAAGAAATGGGGTTATCCATGGACTACATAACATTCCCATGTTTAATTTCCTATATATATTACCTATATTCTAGTCATACTGACCATTCAAGGTGCTGCTACCTCAGGGGTCTGCAACCTGGTTCTCTATGGACCTTGCACAATGTTTCTGGGTTTTGGCTCAAAATCATAAAGGGCAAAGTCATGTTTTCAAATGTGGCTCTATCTGCAAATTTATGTTTTGGCAATTTTCCTTTTTTCCACAACAGAATGACACTACCAGTAATAATTTTATATATACAGCTTTGGAAAAAATGAAGAACCCACTGCACTAAACCCCGTTGAAAACCTCATAGTTATTTCACCAAACATTGATTTCTGAACACGTCCAAAGTTAAAACATTAGTGTTGTTGTTTCTAAATGGATATAAACTTGTTTTCTTTGCAGTATTTGATGTCTGAAAGCATGTTATTTTGACCATTTCTCATTTTCTGCAAATAAATATTAAATTTTTGCTTGGAATTTTGGAGATGTGTTGTGTAGAATAAAAGAACAATGCTAATTTTACTTAAACATACATCTATAAAAAGTAAAATCAAATAAACCGATCATTTTAAGTGGTCTCTTAATTTTTTTCAGAGCTGTAGATACAGATACAACATCCCAGAAAATATATCCAACCTCTGTCTGCAAATGTTTTTTTTTCCCCTCTCTGTTAGGATGTAAAATCAACAAGTTTTTATATTACACAAAAATTATGAGTTGTCTTATTTTCAAAGGTCATGTAACATTAGTGACTCTAAATGAGTTAATTCAACTGGACCAAGAGAAAAAAATGGCTCTTTGGATTATAAAGGTTGCAATCTCCCATACATTCACCTTATTGCTCTCAAATCAATTCAATAAATTCATGAACTGACATGTAGAACAGGAGACAAATTGGGGTGAAGAGACTTTTTCCCCTGTCAGCTGAAATCGAAGCAACGTCTTCCCAACTGCAAGTTGGCTTCTCTAACCATTGATCCATGAAGACTAAGTAAAAAAGTTACATCTTTATCGATTTCAGATCCACCTGTTTGGGATCCAGCCAGGACCTACATAGTTTGGATGCAATTAAACCAAACCGGGTCCCATTCAAAGAGTCTCACACTTTTTGCTGCCTTTAACCAGGTTTCTGCTAAGGCTGACCAGCTTCCCTGTCCCTGTTAGATGTTGCAAAACACTTGAGACTTACACTTCAGTTATTCCATACTGTGTGTTGATCTTTCTCATATACTTTATTTTCAGGTCCTTACACTTTTTAAAATACAAATGTAAAGCTAAATTTCATTTTAATGTATGCTAAAATGTGGAGGAATAAAAAAAACAAAACAAAAAACACATTGACATTACCTTGTTGTCCACTATTTCAAAAATCTGTTTTCAAAACATTTTTTTCTTTGCCTCAGTTTGTCTTTGTTCTTAAATATGTAAAATTATAAATTACTGAAAATGGTTAAAACATGTGTTGGTGATAAAATATTCTTTTTATTTTCCCCACCTACTGCCACGGCGTGTTTCAAAACATGTACCGACACATATAACCTCACATTTATTGTGACTGCAAGTATTTTGCTACCGCTTCCAAGCTCTCGACCTTCCTCCGCCTGTGCACACGCTGTCAGCCTCCTTTTGTTTCCGCCATCCTGCCTCTCTCGGGGTCTGTCGCCATTGTCTCCATCTGCGGGGAGTGCCGATCATCGTTTTTGACAGACGAGCTTTAATTAGCCCACAGCAAACAATTAACACAACAGCAAAGAGACATTTCAATGCAAATTGCATCCTGTGACGACGGAGTGCTGCAACAATATCACTGCATACATTTGCCTTTAATTAGGGAAACCCTCCATTTTTGTTGGGTCTGTCGGCGTGTGTGCATTCATGTGCATGCAAATAATTAAATATGCATATGCGTCTTGTCTTAATAATGTAATCTGTTGACTTGATGTCCGAAACTAAACCTGCAGGAAGTAAAGTCAAATGCCAGCTTTATTTATGTATTTTTCTGACTTCGTTGTTCAGCACTTTCAGGGTTAGCTGCATCGACTCCATCAAGAAAGCATGAGAAAATATTGGCAAACTGTTTTGCTAGCTTCCAGGAATAGCACATAATGACACCAGTTGCTCTGTATGCAAAAATACACCCCATCTAAAATAGAAATTACACTGTTAAGAGCAGGACAAAACATTCCAGGCGGCAGGAATTAAGTCGTATTAGTCCATCTGCCATTTATTGGCTGTCAGAGTCCAGGCGGCGTCTCTTCTCTGATGGGCAAACTGGTTTGGAGAGCCTCTCCATATGGATCCCAAAGTCACTGATTGTTATGCCGGACGCAAGCATCAGCTGCATGATATGATGTCTGGGTGACGGTTTAAAGGCAGACGAGTGGCATTGATCCTTGAAGGGTCTGGCTTACAGTTAATTGACACACAGTAAGGAACCATTCTTGAGTAAATCTCTGCCACAGGGCATTTAGACGAGAATGATCAAAGATCCCGTGTGGACCAGAGAGAGGGAGAGAACGGGGCTGGAGTGTGATTTTTCACTTTCACTCTGGCATCGAATGAAAAATGGTGTGTTTGACACAAAAAATAATTTGTCATCTTTGTACCGTGACTCTGTTTATTCATCTGCCACAAAGCAGATGGATCAACCTCCAGAAGAAATACAAGCCTTTTGTGTTTCTCATCTTTCATGCGGAGAACAGATTTATCAGTCTTTTACGGTTTGGCCTCTCTTTTTAGATGCCAATGAAGAGGTTGGGAGCCAAAATCTCAACACCCTTACTTCACCCCACCCACATGTTGAAGTGTCTAGGAAAGACTTTGAACGCCACGTTATGTCTCAACCTGCAAGTAGGTGTAGGAATACAGATCCCTTCACACAAACATTGGCATCTGGGAACTAAACATCCTGATCAACAAACCAGCTTGAGATGATTTGAGCGCTTCTGAATCAGTTACTACTTACAGTGTACCGCAAGTATTTGCAGGGATTAGAGACCACAGAGGTATTTTCTAATATCCACAAATACTGGGGAGACCCTCTAAAAATGTCTAATTCAGTTGTTCAGACACCAAATATACCTTAATATCCATTAATACGCATAGTGAAAGCCATCTTTACACTGCCGCAGAAGCTAATCTCTACTGTCTTCCTGGGGTACAGCCAATCAGTGCTGAGAAAAGTAAATGCTGCTCTTTGATTGAATGGTCTGCCAATGCCAGCCAATAACATGTCAAGTAGCATTAGGTGTTTTAGCTTCCCAAGCTGCAATTTCCGTTTAATATTTTAGACATGGGTTATGCGTATGAGATGCAGTAAAATAAAGCAGAAATGTGAGAAAAGATGTCTACTGTTTAGAACAGTGGAGGATTTGTGATGCTGTTGGCTGGTTTCTCTCCCAAAGGCCATGGAAATGTTGTTGGAGTGAATAGCATCAATTACTTTCTAAAATATTGGGGTATTTGAGCAAGAATTGGGTAGACTCTGCCAAAAAGCTAAAAGTATATTTTCAATGTGTCTTTCAGCAGAATACCGAACTGAAACATAAGGCTAAATTAACATAGAAAAGGTTCAAACTGAAGTTTCTTCCATGGTCATATGAGACCAAACAATATAGAAAACCTGTGAGATGAGCTGATTAGTGGCTTTAAACAATCTAGAGAAGTTAACTTGAAGCTCAAGAACACTTTGTGTGGCCTATGTGATATCGGTCTCTTCAATGTGTGCGTCAAGTGAAGAAAAACACTTCTACCAACCACAATGTGGCCTTGACTGCTGAAAGAAATGTGTAGAACTTCAGGAAAGTACTCAAGTATCCAAGCATCAATATTTCTATGCAAGGCTGATGGGGGTCAAGGCAAAAAATGCTGTATAAATACAGTTGGGTGTAACACATCCGCATCACCAGAGCCTGACTGGAACCAGTCTGGATTTTTGTCCAAACAAGATTAAACAGGGGAGTGTTGACATGCGTTTATGAATTATTTGAGGCTTGCGCACATGCAAACACTCCTATAATGACTTAGTGTATAAATCTGCCATAGTGCTGGTGCATATGCAGATGTTTATTTAGGAAAGTTTGCCTCAGGGGAGGAAACAAAACAGCTCAAACGTGTGTAATTATCAAAAATCTTGAATGTGATTCAGATAAATAAATATATCAGTGATGCTGCAGAGAAAGCCATTTTTCATGTGAGGATTTTATAATATTCCCTTTTGAACTGAGCCTGCATTGTCTCCATCTGGATCCCCGAGTCCCCAAATGGATTTTGCATTGTCAAAATTACCACTATGATTTTAGCCCATATTGACTTTGTCCCTCTAAGAGCTAAAATTACCCTCCTCTCCCCCTTTTTTGTCTCTCCTCCTTTTCAGTCCATTTTTTTCATGGCATCTCCATTTTGGCCCTGTTCTCCTATTTTATTCCCCCCTCCTGCTCTTCTTCTCTTCCTCCATTCTCTGGAGTAATTGCATTGATAGTGAACAGTGCTGCTAATTAATTATGCAGCAGCCGAAAATTGAGGTGAGAGCGAGGGATGAGAGGAGAGATGAGGCTTGTGCCAAATGGTCTGTAGTAGAGAGAGGGAAGGCAGGGAAACGGCGTGTGTTTGAGGGAAAGAGGACAGATGGTGAGATGAACCAAAGGAAATGTGCAAAAAAGAAAGATGAGAGGTTGAAGAACATCACAGGTGAGATATTGTCTTAAAGAAATCTGGTCTAAATAAGAGAAGATCAACACCACTGAGGTTAATCCTCTTCTTCAGGAAGAGAGTCCTTCACCTGAAATACACTTATCTGCCAAAAATATTGGGTCACCTCTTCAGATCAGTGAATTAAGGTGTTTCAATCACTTCCAAGGCCATGGGTGTATAAAAGCACCTAAGCATGCAGACTGCTTCAACAGACATCTGTGAAAAACACTCAGATTTTCAGGGATTTCCTAGTGCTGTGTTTAGATGCTACCGTCGCAATAAGTCCATCGGAAGGCTGTGGAAACAATGGTGGTGGTCACCAGCTTTCTCCGGAGTCGATAGGTAAAGCCCTCTAAACTTCATGTTGTCTTCAGATTAGGTTCATGTAGTGATGCTACAGGGGAAGTTCTCTTCAGTGCCAAATCGTGCTTCATTGTCTGGGCTTGGCAGTCGCCAGGAGAACAGTACTTGTCTGACTGCATGAGTTCAATGTAAGATACGGTTGACCTCGGCCTTGATGGGACACATTTAAGCTGACCCAAAATGGAGACTGTGAGCCAAGTCTTCTTGCCTAACATCAGCGTCTGACCTCACAAATTCACTTTTGGAGGAGTGATCGTGAAACACTCTTTTCCCAACATACATCTGCATTTAGCTGTTGTGTCCGTTCATGTTTCTTTTTTGTACCCATAAACAAACATTTGGCCTTAAATAGATTTCCAATAAGATCAAGTGGTTGTCAAAATTGACCTTAATGTATGACTAAACTGTCCCACTGCTGGTTCACTTTGATGAAAGGTTAAGAAACATCCTCTGACAAGGGGCTCAATTTTGTACCTGCAAAAGTTGAATGTGAAATGCCCAAAATGGCAGAAGTATGAAATTGTGAAGGGACATATATTCACCATTACCCCTTTTTGATGCAATTTTTTAAATAACTTTTTCCTTCTCGTGGTTTCTGTATTTCCTTTGAAGAGTTTTATTTTCCCTCTAGTTTTAGTGCTGTTGTCTTTTCCCTCCCAGTTTTTTTCCTTAGTTGTCCCAGTGTCTTAGAGCTGTGTTGCCAATATCCTCAACTTTTAGATGCATCTGGTGGCCAACATTATTGGCCACCAGATGGCACTGGAGAGGACCATGTTGAAAGCATTGAGTAGTTAACATTTTTTCAGTTTAAGCTAAATCTTTCAGAAAGCCTCAGATGTCACGTCGCTACCACAAAGCCTGCATAAAGTAAGTTTCCTTATTCACTAGAGTCCAGCCCAAATTTGTCGCTGGTGCTGAATATGTGCACCAACAGTAGGAGTGATATTTCAGAGCGTAACACCAAATTGATGGTGGAAAAACTTCATGAAAAGTCATATCAAGAAGAAGAAATAGAAAATCAACACTGTCACCTGTTTTAAAGAAATCTGATTGTTTCCCAGTGTGAATATTATTTTTTTTTTAGGGACAATGTAACAGACACTGCATTAATATTGTACTGGCCTATCCAGAGCTGGGAAAGGCCTTAAGGGAAGATCCAAGAATAGGAGGAACAAAGACTCCTGTCTCTGCATGATCCAACCTTGTGACAAGGTATCAGAGAAGACGATGTCCAGTCCTGTTAGGAAATGTCGGCTGCTCAAACTAAAAACCGCAGGTTTGCCAATAACTGTGCAGCATTTTATTCAGTTCACCTCCACTAGTGGTTAAATTACTTTTGAAACCACACTATACCCTAATAAGTCTTTAATACAGCTATGGATTATTATGCATATTTTCTACATATATTGCAAAGAAAAAAAAAAAACATTTTGTTTCAGAAATTTGGAGCCAAGAGATGCTCATTAAGGATGAATGATTGCCGTTATAATCTAAGTTTGTTGTTAGTAGGTTTGGCTATCGTCTTATTTTTCTGAATTTGATGATTTGATTTCTGTTGGTTTTAGTCCTGCATTCGACCCAAATGACCTTTCCTCCCCTTTATTTACATCAGTACCTTTTCTCAGCTCCTCTCTTGGACCAGATCTGTTCAGCTTCTTCAACTGGGCTTTACATTTTGCTGCCATCTAGCAGGATATTAAAAGTTTGAGTTGCTCTTCACCTGCTGCCTCCAGCCTGTCAGTTCCATGTCTGAGTCCTCCTCCTCCTCCTTCACCACGTTTCCTGACAGGTCACCCTCACAGCGTGTCAAAGCTGCAGCTCTACTCCTATGCCGTGTTGCTTGACAGCCACCGATCACACAAGTTAAAGACAACGTCTCTACTGTGATTTCTGGCTATTTTTACATGCATGAACGTTTTGTCACAAAGCCCACGGCCCTCAGATGCACACAGAGAGGAACGTGCAGCTTCCTCCAGCTGCTGACATGGCAAAAAAAAAGGGAGACATGGGCGTTTCTGCAGCAGAAAAGAGACATATAAGGTAGAGATCAGGATTTTTTTTGCACTGAAAGACAATCCTTTTGTGACTGATGGAAGTAAAGCCTCAACATAATTACTGTTTAGATTCAAGAAGAATTTAAATAATCGTAAATTCATAAAATGACCTAAAACAAGAAAAGGTTTGTCTGATTTAAAATATAGTGTCAGTATCTTTTAAAACTGATTTACCTTAGTCAGAGCGATGGATGGAACCCTGTTAGTTTACAAACCACGAGTCAGTTTTTGTTTTCAAATATAGTAATATTTGATCAAATAATACCAGCAGCTTAACGTGGCAGCAGAAACAGCCTAATGTCCAATTCTGAAGCTGGAATTTAAAAACGGTTGAAAAGTTTTCAACCGTGATTGAATTCATTTTGCAAAACAGGCTCATTTTGGTGGATATTATTTATTGAGTTCTGATTTATTTATTATCATCTTTCATTTTATAGCAATGATGCCAGAGGAAATATCTCTGTCCAGGAATCACAAAGCCAGTTTTGTCAAAAAAAAACATAACGAGTGTCTGTGTTGATTATCACCTTGTTTGACTCTGATCTAAAAGAAATATTTCAGTCTGTCCTGCTGAATACATTTCTCTCCCTTTATTCTCTGGTATTATAACTTACATACATTAATTCTTAACATCATTAATATTATGTTACACTTATTTTTTTTCTATCAGCCTCATGTTCTTTATTGCATTTTAACACTTTACACCTCACATCAGACTTTTCCTCTCTCCTTTAAATCGCTCCTCCTCCTCCTCTCGTCCCTCCTGCTGTTTTCTCCGTCTTTGCCGCCCTCTCCAGCTGAAGTGCTGGCTCGACTAATTAAAAGCCTTAATCAGGATTCATAATTAGGTCTAATCAGTTCCTTTTACATCATTCCCTTGCCTTGCGCCTTCGCTGGTGGTGAGGGGCCGAGAAGCTTATGAAATAATTTAGGCAACTTAATGTGTCCAAATGTGGAGCTTGGATTATAGCTTTAGTGGAAAAAGGGATAAAAAAAGAAGAAAAGGGAAAGGCCGTGATTGGGACCGGGCGCCTGATTGCTTCGCCTTCCGACCAACCTCCCTTTTTGATGCAACAAATTTATCCACTTGCACTTTCCCTTAGCTTCTTTTCTCAACTTATTTGTGTACAGCGTCTTTATGGCGCACTAAAGCTGACTACCTTGAGGAATAAAAAGGCCACAACACACTCCTACTGTTTTTACTGACGTTCCATCCACCAGCTAATTATTTGTTAGAATAAAAGCTCAATGCAATATTATCCACCAAAAACCTCAGTTGAGCCTTGTTTGTCTGTCGGCTTCTCTTTTTAATTTCACTAGTCTGTACAGTACTGAGATGACATGACTCCCTCCTTCCAGTTTACTTTTGCTCTTTTGTCACAGTTAAATGTTTAACATCACCAAGCAAGTGTCAGTATCAGACTAAGATAGGCTTCATAAATACAAAATGGAGTTTTTAAATTGTTTTCTTTATTTATTGAGGAAGAAAAGCTATCCAACCAACCTGGCCCTGTATGAAAATATAATGAGCCGCCTTGTTTAGCCATAAGTGACCAATGATTAACCACGTTTTTTAGAAACTGTCAGGTTCACTATAGAGTCAAACCAATAGAGTAAAAAAAAAAATAGGACCTGACTGCGTGAATTAGGCTAAAATATCTCCAGAAGCAACACATCCTGCACCAAAGCAAAGAATTACAAGAACACAGGAGAGAAAACCATCTGTTTGGAAAAGATTGACTTCTAAGGCTTTTAAACTCCAGCGAGTTACAATAAGAGCCTTGAGCCACCAATGTAGAAAACAAAGGACAACCTTCCCACGAGTGGTTAGCTTACCAAAGTCATTCCAAAATTCTAGACGATTCATCCAGGAAGTCAGAGAAACAGGTAAAGAACCTCAGGCCTCGTCTGCATCGGTCCAGCTCAGTTAACATGATAAAAAAAAAAAAGACTGAAAACACAGCTGACCGAAAACACACTGACTCATATCACATTTGACGAAAGACATTCTGGTGACACCAAGACTTTAGAAGATAATCGGTGAACAGGTGGACCAAACTTTTAGGCGATGTTAAATATCATTCTGTTTTATTTTGTTTGTTTTTTTTTTGACCTCCTGCATAAGTTGTTCACATCTTGGACTAATTTTGGTATCAGCCACTCCTGTTGAGGTTCACTGCCGTTCCATGTTTTCTCTAAATGCAAATAATGGCTCTCACTGTGGTTCATTGGCGTCACAAAGCTTTAGAAATGACTTTGCATCCTTCCAGGAGTAATTGATGTCTTAACTTTTTTTATCAAAGCCAAAATATATATTCTTTTACATTTACTTCATGATTTAACAAAGTGGGAAGAATTTTTCATATAAGGGCAAGTTAGTTTGGACAGATGTTTTTCCTATAATAAATAAAACAGATGGATTTTTCTATTTATTCAGGTTGTGTTACTCTAGATGGTCTAAATCAATTAATAAAAAACAAAACAAAAACAGAAGAAACCCAAAGGGGACTTATCCTTTTTTCACAACAGACCCAAGCAGCAAAATCGTGGCCTTGTGCTTCTACGTCAACCTCCTACTGTCTGATTATGAAAATTGTTGAAGAAAAAAAAATGAAATAGCTGAATAATCTAAAGAAAAAGCAGCGTGCAACAGATTTAAGTATGGTTTTCATTCTGCCCTCTTTGTCTGTGCTGTCAGACGCAGACCGTTTAAAATATACACACCAGGTGCTTAAGTACGTTTTCATGCTGCTATATGCATTTCTAATCTTAATTACAATGCAAGGACTTCCCGGCAAGTCATACAGAAACCTGTCAAATTTTGACTGGTATTGTTCTGTGTGAGGCTTTCTGTAGTCTTTGTCTGTGCCGGCATTCTTAACTGTAAAGAGCAGTTTCATAAAAAAATATCCCTCTTAATGTTTGCACCTACAGTTGACATTGAACAAAGCTAGCTCCTATACATCTCTGTCTAGAAACTACATGCTGAGTTTTATTAAAAAAGATTCCAATCATAACTTTTAGTCAATATCATCAGAGGTGCTGAATCGTCAGACTGAAACATTTTGTAAGTCAAACTGACTGAAGTTTTTTTCCAGTGTACCTCTTATTTTTCTGCCTCCGGTGACACTTTCCCATATGTTTTCCGAAATTACAATATCATGTTAACAAAACCCCTCCACAGGATTAAATTCTAGTGCAGCGCCTACCTCCTCTGCTTCTCCGTTCCAGTTTTAGTTGCCTTCGGAACAGTTGGAATCTGGAGAAGAAAGCAGCTTGAAACACACTTCAGCGTGGTTGCTATTCTAACCCTCTTTGTCTGTGCTGTCAGAAGCCCGACCATTTAAAAACACACACCGGGTGCCCAACCACACGCTCATGCTGAGGTACGCACATGTAATCACAATTATAATGACAGTGATTTTCCTGCAAGCCATACGGAAATCTGTCAGAATTATGACTTGCATTGTTCTGTTCGAGCTATTAGGCCCATAATGGAGTGGTTACCTTAACAACCGTAAAATCAAGCAAAGTAGGACGAGAGGATGGCGGCTCCAGGGGTTGAAGAAAATTCAGCTTACAGTAACATACAAAAAAATAGAAACAGTGTTATGCATGGCTTTATATACAAAATAATCTGGGAGGACATTCATTTAATTTCTTCCTGAACCCCCTGAAATAAGAAACTGTCAGTTTTCTACTTGTAGCTTTTACTGGTACACAACTTCATTACTAAGCCAATGCAAAGACATATCAAACACCCATTTGCACAAACCTGAGGTAATGCATTGATTTTGACTGTGGGTGAAAAACATAGTATCCTAAGAAAACCCACTCACACTTTAGCACTGTTTAACAAACAGCATATGAATTTTTTTTGATCAAAATTCAATACAGTTTTTTATAGATAAATGACTAGATTAAGTAACCATAAGCACAGGAAGAAGTTTTTGGTGGCTAATGTTTACAACTAACCAAAAGCAACTTTCAAAGTTTGTGCTCTTATTAGCTACTAGTTTCAGGAAAAAAAACTTGTTTGCTTTTAGTTTCCATCTATTTTTATAAGCATCTAGACACAAAGTAATAAAACAACAACAAAAAAGCAAGTTAGATTTGTCCACTTTTTATATACCGGCATTAGCATAGCAACATAGCTAGCTGCGAGAGAATTTTGAACTATTCAAACATAAAGGGTAATTAAACTTTTTTCCTTTCATTAGATAATTATTGTGTGTGTGTGTGTATATATATATATATATTTCTTTTTTTTTTTTTTTAAATTCACAGATCCTAAGAAGATTATTTCAACATTATCAATTAAGAGCCACCACAATCAAAGTCCCATGGTTCCAGTATCAATGGCAGGTAAATAAATATCATCCTTTTCATGACATTTGTAGGAAAAATATTATTTTCTAGAGTATTTCTAGATTATTTACTATGATCTTCAACAGCAACGCATTCTACTAATTTGTCCAGACATCTTGGTGCCAAAAGTAACAACAGTTCTGCCTTTAAAAAAAACCTCATAAAACACTGGAATAGTTCATTTCTGATTCCTTTTCATAATCTACGTCTATCTTCAGCTAACCCCTGTTCAGCGGCTCACCTTACAGCTAAATTGTTGCCAAATGTGTTGCCTAAAAGCATGATTCTTAAATTTAACCACACATAAAAAAATAAAAAAAAAAATGCCAGCCAATTTTAGTATTTAGCTGTTTTGAGCTCTCACCTCGTAATCGCTTTGTCCCGCCTCTTCTTCAACCTGCTTTAAAACTGCTTTCATAAACTGACAATTACTCATATTTTATGTAAGCAGTTCAGAATGACATTTGCTGTCGGCATCCATTATTTCTGCAGCTGTTGCGCCAGAACGAATCTCTAACTTCTGCCAGAGGCTTTGACCACATGCCAGGAAGTAACACCCTGAGAAACAGAAAGACGTTGCTGTTTGTACAACTGTCAGCACTGTCTGCAACATGTACATGTCCCAGGTTAGCAGATGGGTGAAACACTGATCTCAATGAGTAATAGTTTTCACTACAGATGGCAGGAAAAGGTTGCTGTAGTGCACTTTACATTTAAAAAATACAAAATCTTTTTTTTGTAAAAGTTCTAGTTCCACTGGCAGGTTATGTTTTTTTATCACATGGGGAAAATGTATTGTTATAGTGAAATAATCTGCCAGTGGAACTTTTTAAATCAATGTTAAGGACGCATTGAGTTTAAACAAGCTCCTACATCTTGTTGAGAAGTTACTTGTAAGTTACATTTGTCTTATTTAAATGTAATAGGATATTTTCACCAGAAACGAGGCAAAAATACTTGGTAGGATTTAGTGTTTTTGAAGTGTAACATTTGTTCTGTTTCTTCTGCACTCCAATCAGAGTACTTCTCGTTATGGGGACGTGCTTATGCAATTTTACCTTGAAACTTTATCACAGCCTCTATAAGAAGAGTCAATTAACGGATCAAGTGTTTACCGCGGGCAAGAACAAAATCTAACATTTTGTTTAATCATCCCTCCTTGTTTTGGCTCTTGCATATTACTCTTTAACATAAAAGAGAACTAAATGTCTCCTTTCACTCTTCAAAAATACTCTTTAGCATTAAATTTCACCTTCTCATTTCTGGACTTTATTCAACTTTTAAATAGCAACATTAATCCATATACTAATCTTTCAGTCTCTTCTATATAAAAGAGATTAAATCTTCTTAAATGGCACTTGCACTAAATTAAATTAACCTAATAGCTAATTCATCGATCCTTCCAAAATTAATTTTAAATGCTGGACATGAACCTCTGGTGAATATATTATGTTCTCTACAAGTGTTTAAAAATAATAAAGGTAAATGGAGCTTGTGGTTTAGACCCGGACAAATAATGTCCAATCAGGGACACTTAAAAGGACACCAGAGGCAATCAGGTAAAATGTAATTGGTGGAAATGACACCAATTAGAGCATCTGGAAAATATTCAGTTTAAATGAGCATATTTGGACATGTAGATATTCAATCCAAATTTTAGCAACACTTAGAATTTAAATAATTAAACAAAAAAAATGACATTTTGAAATCTTGTGTAAAGTAATTTTTAAAAGAATTACACTTTTGTTCAGGAACGTAGCTGGTCGTTCCCATATTTGTTCCTATGTAAAATGTCTAAAATCATGAATAGGTGAATAGCAGAAGCTCTGACCCAGAGATAAAATCTAAATTCAGCTGATAAACACGGAAGAACATGACCAGGTATATCATAGCTGAGCTGATCGGCCCAGGAGTCACTGTCAAACACAGTGCCAGGCCAGGTGTACCTTCTATGAAGAGAATAAAAAGGTGTAGTTAATGGCAGCAATAAATGACATTTTGTTGGTCAGAAAATACATTGTTGTTGATATCAATGTTAAGTTTTGGTGTTTACTGCTGCTTATGACATATAATAAGAACATATCTGTGTAAAGTACAGAATTTTTAATGTCATCCTAATTGTTGAACAAGCATGTATATTGGGATTCTTAGAGCTTAACTTGACAGTATTTAAGATGGCGACAGAAAGGGAGTGTTAAACCTGATCTTATCTGCCTGATTCACAGAGCTGTGGGAACATGTTCCACCTGGGGGAAGCTGTAGGCCTGGATGTAGAGAAGAAAAATTGAACACACATAAAAAAATACTGAGATGAGGTTGTAAAATTTACTTTACCAGTTAGTCTTTTATGGTCATGTAAACTTTTAGCTGATAACATCAGCTGGAAAATTGACGATAATGGCTGAAGTAAACAAAACACAAACTATTTGCTGGGGTATTGTATTTAAAATCATTCCATGAATTAAGAAACACCAATGGTTCATTGTTTTATTATTAACATTAGTTCATAGCTGGAGTGCTCCCCCCTGTGGAGATAAAACAATTTGCGGTTCTAGTTTTCATAAATCTTGAACCTACCAATAGCAGTTTTCTCTTGTTTACTTTATAAGAAGATATAAACACAGAATTCAAAACATTTTTCTACTCTTGCTTTCATGTTTGGTTACTAACAAATGTAAATTATTAGTTGAAAATGCATGTTATCTTTTCTGATTTATTAAAATTTGTTCGTTCTGAAACGTTAAAGTGTGAAAACAACCTGCAAAAAGAGAAGAGATCTGCGAGGGCATAAATGCATTTTGATGTCACTGCATGGATGTTTAGATGCAGAAAAGCCTCCTCAAAAAATCAAGGAACCACTTATTCTCCGAGTTCTGTAGGATTCTTCAGAAATGTCTCAGAGGAGAAAGAGTCCCTCGTTAAAGTCCAGTAAATCATTTATTACTGGTTGTAATGAACTAAATGTACTGACTGGCATCAGAACAACCTGTCATTTAACAGCTCCAAAATTCAAATTTCCTTTTAATAAATGCATGAAGCTGCACCTGTGGCCACTTTTGAATTACAGTGAAGTCATATTTACAAGCCTCTCCGTCTGAGTCTTCTAAATTCACACGGCGTTCGGCTGAAACTAATGTAATTTTGATGAATGCCAGCTGAATTAATATATTCTTGGTTGGGATTTTTTTTCCTCCCCTTCTCCAAATGCACACGCTTTGACTAAATGCCATAAAATGTCATTTCTTTATTACAATATTACATCATCAAAAATGTTTGTAGTGCTTTTGAGAAAGTACAGGGCCAAAGTGGGGCTATCAGCGAAAGGTCAGAAGCATACGAAAGCTGGCTGCAGTGCTAATGATTGGTCCAAAAGGTGGATGTGAATGTGTTGTGGATGCAGAAGAGTCCACGCAACGCCTTTTCTGGAGTCTAAAAGCTTTTGTTGATCCAGAGGATCATTATTAGTAGATTTCATAAGCAATATGGTGTCTGAGCAGTCATTTTGAGCAGGTATTAAATAACCTTTGACCCAGAGGAACATTAGCAGCGAAATAATACCCCAACTTGACCCTCGACATTTACAGCAGCTTATATCTCCCAGCTGAAAGAGGCAGCCTCGGCATTTGACTCTCTGCTCTGACAACGGCAGCAGTTTTTCTATTTCCTTTTCCCACCACATACCAAACCTGACTTTGTAAATCCAGCGTGAAGGGGGATGTGTTCAGGCAAACAACAAGCACTTGTTCGAGTTATGGTAATAAATTACATTTGAAATTCTTCCCTGATCTGCTTAAAGTGTTGCAGAAAATTCTCCGTCTTTCAGTTGCATCTTGATTTTTCTCAAGTGATGCCATTGATTCTTCACTTAATGCGGAATTATTTAACCAGTGATTCTGCATCTGCTCTTGCATCTTCCACATTAACCGGTACTGAGTTTAAAAGCAAGCTGAAACTATCTATTTTTACCTCTAAGATTCAGTGTCTTGCAATTTTCATTAATAGCTCTCAAGGCTTATTTGTTTTTCAAAGGTTTTTGTTGCACTTTGTGTGCTTTTTACTAATTTCTTATCACAGTTAATCATAGGAAGCTCTTTAATAAAAAAAAAAAAGAAAAGAAAAATGCACTAAGGACCTGAAAGATGCATTATTCTTAAACTGATCATCAATATTTTCCCATTTTTTGACATTCTAGCCACAAACTGCAATATATGTGGAAGAACGGCAAGAGAAGAGCCTCTGTTGGAGGACACATATATTGAACTTTATTCAACTGTAAGCTTACAAAACAGGCGAGTACGTTATCACTTTAGTATTTATCTGGAAAAATTCGTATAGAGGAAGTTAAGTGTATTAAATGTATTCAAAGTTAGCAGGAACGTGAAGGTGTTCAATGACAAATAGTGGCTCTTGAGCACATCATGACTTGTCACAAGTTTTCCATAGCATATTTCATTGGGTAATTCCTTACTGTTCTATCCATCCATCCATTTTCTGTTCACCCTTGTCCCTCAATGGGGTCGGGAGGTGCTGGTGAGAGGCGGGGTCACCCTGGACAGGTCACCAGTCTGTCGCACCACAGAGACATACAGGACAAACAAACACCATCACACACTCACACCCAGGGACAATTTGGAGAGGCCAATTAACCTGACAGTCATGTTTTTGGACTGTGGGAGGAAGCCAGAGAACCCGGAGAGAACCCACCATGCACAGGGAGAACATGCAATCGAACCCAGAACCTTCTTGCTGCAAGACAACAGCTCTACCAACTGCGCCACTGTGCAGCCCTAGAGTAATAATAATAATGTAAGATAACGCTATCTTCATAAGAAAAGTCTTTTACATTTAGCCTCTACAGCAGATATTCCTACAGTGGTCAGCGGTGAAGATATGTAAACTTTAAACACAATGATTTTAACAAATTGCAGGTAAATAAACTAATAAGGTTGCAGAAAACCACAACACACTTTGCTGAAATCAGTGTTATCACTTTTGTGAATTGGACAAGAAACCAAGCCTGGATAAACAAATATCCTTGTATAATCTTCTCTTCTTGAACTTCATGAAACATTTGGAAAGCTCTTTTGTAGACTCAGCACTTGGTTTATCTGTTAAGCTATGAAACTTATCCAATTAATTCATAGGTCAGGGTTGACAGGCGATAAAAGAAAAAACATTTCTCTGAAATAAGTAGCTGAAGTCCAGGAAAAACTTCATAAAAAGCCTGAGGAACAATCCGTAGGGATCACATTTAAAGATTACAGGAAACTCTGGTACCTTGGAAACTAAGCATAAAGAAATTAGAGATGACTCCAGAGTTTTGTGTTTTAACCTTTTACCCTTCTCTCCTGAGCCCCGCTTCCCCTCTCCCCACATTATTCCAGCTTCCTCAAACTGTGTACCCTCCAGCAGCGTTGCAACAAGTTTCCCATGAGGCCGAGTGGCAGCCTGATCGACAGCCTACCTCCACCTGACTCCATCTCTTCCGACCCCTCCTCTCCTCCTAAAAATGTTTCCACCAATTTCCCCTTCCACCCACCCACCCACGTCCCCGCACCCTCGGATGACTCAACGTGCTCCTGCCCTGCGGCTGTCGCCTATCAGTCAATCTCAGTCACAGAGGCTCACACAAAGAGGCGATCCATGAGATACATGCGAACAGTAACCGCTGTGAAGGACTGGAACGACAGCTTCAGCCCTCGGGGAGAGGCTGAACCTCTGCAAGCGGCTCTGACTGCACCTCCATGCATGTGTGCACACATGTAGATTCAGTTATGTCTATAAATATGTATGGTAATGCACAGAGAGGGGTTCTGAATAAAACATGCAACAGTCGAGGGTTCCCTGAATGGGTGTTAATCTCTGAGGCTGTGACTGTGAGGACTTCACAATGTCCTGTTCAAATGTCGCAGCGTTCTGCAGGTCATCCTGAAGGGAACGTGTGTGAAGCGGTGCTTCTTTAAAGCGGGAATGACAAGAACAATTAATATTTTCTGTGTGAGGCA
This sequence comes from Girardinus metallicus, assembly GCA_903067095.1. Taxonomy (NCBI): domain Eukaryota; kingdom Metazoa; phylum Chordata; class Actinopteri; order Cyprinodontiformes; family Poeciliidae; genus Girardinus; species Girardinus metallicus. The sequence goes on from CAEGAE010075067.1 coordinate 139,729, forward strand.
GTGACTTCCAAACCACCAAAGCTATTAAAGCGGGCCAAAAAAAAACAACTATAAAATGATGTTATGAATTTTCTTGTACCTACTAGAGAACAAACTGAGGATTCAATATTGTATTTAAACAAAAACAGTAGTCATTGATTTGAAGAAAATGCGTGAGTACTTTTAAACAAAGAAATGAGCGAAGGAACAAGTGAAAGAAGGAAGGAAGAAACAAAAGAACAACAGAAACAAGGGACGAGCAAAGAAACAAATGGACGAACTAAGGAAGGAAAACACTAAACGAGGAAGGAAAGATTGAAGGAAGGAATGGAAAAAGAACAGAGGAAGGAAAAATGAAATGAAGGAGTGAAGGAAGGAGTGAGTGAACAAAAGAAGGAACAAATGAACAAAGGAAGGAAAAAATAGAGGAACAAATGAATGACAGAACAAAGGAGGGAAGGACTGAGCAAAAGAAGGAATGAATCAATCCATCAAGTTTATTTGTGTAGCTCATTTTAGCACCAAGGCGGTTCAAAGTGCTTTACATAATAAAGACAGAAAATTACAAAGTTATAAAGAAAACACCATACAGTCAATAACCGAACAAACATTATATTTTGATGAGGGCCATCCCCATAATCATACACATCAAATATGTTGGTCAGTGTTTCATTTATTATGGTTCAGAAGCAACAATAAACATGTGGGTTTTCAGACTGGATTTAAAGCAGTGGTTCCCAAAGTGTGGGACGCGCCCCCTACAGGGGGCACAGTGCCATTGCAGGGGGGGGCGCTGTATGGATGAATGAAAAAGAAAAACTGTTACACTACAGTGTTTAACTGTAAAGATGGTTTGTAGTGTGTTTTGTTGCAACCTGAAGTGTGAAATAAACTTCAGTGGAGTTTGAAAACAAAATATGTGTATAGTTTTATATCTGGTAGAACAATGTGTGTGCCCAGTGGATTTTTCTTTTCTTTTTTGGGGGGGATTTTATTGTAGTCCATAGGGGGTCCCAGAAAATCTTTGTCTAAAGATTTAAAGGAAGAACACCCATCCATCCCTCCACCCATCCATCGTCTTACTAACACGTTGTGCTGCAAATGTTTTCCCAGCTCCCCTCCCTCCCTCTCCGTCTCTGTTCCAGCCTATCAGACATGACAGTACCAGCTGGCTGCAGGCGAACTCCCAGCCAGAGGATAGCAGCAGTGTGGTTGTGTACGTGGACGGGGTGTGAGGGGATGTCAGCATGTCTGTCTTCTGAAGGTGTGTGTCCTCAGCTCTGACAGTGGGATGAGAACGCCAAACGGCGGCGCGCGTTGAGTCAGGGAGGTGGAGTCTGAGTGATCCGAGTCACAGGTGTGAGCCAGTTTACTCGGGGCGGGGCTCAGAGCAATATTTAATTCCTATAAAGATAGCTGTCAACACTTGCTCGAAGCAGCTGTGTACTCTTGTGGGCGCTTGGCATTTGCTTCTCTGTCTGACTCAGCTAGCGCATTAAAAGCCACTTATTTGCCTTTCTTGATGTGTAGATGTGCTCCCTGAGAGCCCCATACCCTTTCCTTTGTGCTTTTCACAGAACTTCTGGTAATTTATCGAAGTGTCTAATGAGAAAAAGGGGAGAGAGACCACACTTTTCTTCTACACAGAGAAAATCAAATAGCACTAGTCCTTTCTGTCCTGGCAGCTCTGTGCACTTTCACAGGACTTTGGGAAACATTTAGAGCTTATTTAAAACATTTGAGATGAACAGTAGATTCGTTTGTGATTTTGGTTCTGTTTGACATGTTCACCTTGGCAACGGTTGCTCCCCACTTTTCATACACCGCCCGTCTTTTCTACCAAATAATAATTCCCTTTTTCCATCTGTCCATCCCAAACCTTCTGTGGCCATCCAGGCTGCAGAACATATAGTACGGAGGTAAATTGGGGGCAAAAAGTTTGTTTCAAACAGAAGAAGTAAAATCCAACTTTAGAAGATATTAGAAAATTCAAAAATACTTGATTAATCCCAAAAGGACATTAAATATAAAATATATAAAATTAAGAATATAAAAGTTGGACAAGATCGGTACCAAAGGTTTGGAATTTAAAAAAGAGGAAATGTTTAAACGCGAGAATGTTTTTACAATCATTGACGTTCCTCATTTTAACACTTCATGGTATCAGAATAACTTTTTTAAACATTAATGCAAAAAATATTTTTACACGGTGTGAAGGTAGAAATGACTAACTGAAAAACCATTTTGAACTTGAACAAAAAAGGACCTTAAATTGAGTGAACTAAATATTCAACCACCCAGTGAACATTTACTAATCCTCTTTTTTGTTTAATTTCTTCTCAGGAGTTTGTCAGTATATCTGTGGAAGATTCGCTGGATGTTATCTTCTCACCAAGACGCATTAAGTGATTGATCTGACTTCTGCAGACACTTGATTTTATTATGGGGTATCAAAGTGAAATACATATTCACACATTTCAGGTTTTATTAGTGAACTTGTACTACCAATTCCCAATATTGCACCACTTTGTTTCAATCTATCGCGTGAAATAAATACCTTTTATAAGCGCCGCATTCGAAACAAAATTTTCAAAATGTAAGATATTATTGCATGATTACAAACAGTGTCTAAATGGGTAGCGTGTTTTTTTATAAGGCGAGAAAATGTTCCTCACTAGCATACCAGACTTTCTTATTATTATTTTCTTCATTGGACTTTATGTCTTTGATCTCCTTTAAAGCAAAAAAAATAAAATCTTGGGTCATAGGTTTTACACAGCACTCCAGAAATAATGTAGTGAAGCCTAGCATTTGATGCTTTCAAGTGAAATTTGGTGTAAGAAACATGGCATTGTATTGTGAAGCAAAATGTGTGTATTTTTCAAAGAATAAATTACAAGCCGTTAGCAGAATAAAGCCAACGCCGCAGTCGGAGTGAATCAGTGAGAAAAAGAGCTGAACATGTGGAGAGTAGATGACTGGAGGCGACTTGGCAGGGACTGTGAGGACTTCTGTAGCAAGGCGCTGATTCTGTTGCCGAACTCGTGAGCCAGGGGCATTAAAACTCAACAGCAGCCAAGAACAATGGCTAACAGCCCCACAAATGGACAACATGTGAGCTGAATTACAATCTCCACCGCCTCAGACGATAACATCTGGAGCCGCGAACCCGAATCAAGGGCTCGGGGCTCGGTCTAGGTGTTGAAAAGTGAGGCGTACGGCTACGGCGCGGCGCAGGTGAGCCCCCTGGAGGCGGGGTGAGGGGGTGAGACGGGCAGATGCACCGTGGTGAGAGTGCAACCTGACAATCTGCTGACTGAGATGCTTCTCTCATTTCGACCCCAGCTCCCCTGGGACTCGTTTATCTGCAGAGTGAGCCTGGCTTTTTTTTGAATCACCTACACTGTAATGTGTGTCGCAGCTCATTACTGACAAGGCTCGCCGTGATACGATCCCAGGGTGTCTCGGGAGGAGGAAGGTGACTCATCTCATGGGGCTTACAGGCTCACTGAAACCACCATGTGTCTATCTGCCTGTCAGCGAAGCTTCAGTCACGTTAAAATATGGAAAAAATATGCGATTTCTGCTTCTTGTAGTTTGTAAAAAATCTAATCATGAATTAACAGTGACAATGGGTTTCATTTCACTAGCCACATTTTGGCCTGATGACTGCCAGAGCTCAAATAAATCTCTGAAATAGAACCTAAAAGATCTCAACACATTATGCTCCAATCTAAAAAAAGATGAACAAACTCACATCTATCAGTCTACAATAGCTTATGAGGCCATTTCTAAAGCTTTTGAATTCCTGTGAACCACAGTGAGACACATGGAGAAAACATGGAGCTGTTATGATCCTCAGATGTTTGGACTCTTAGTTTTTGTTGTTTTCAGTTTTGACCATTTCTTTATTGTTTTTTTCTCATGTCTGGACATTTTAATTTATTCCTTGTGTTAGTTTAGTTATCCTCATTATTTGTGTCCTGGATTTATCTCAGTAGATTCGTATTTATTTTTGTTTTCCCTTTGGTTCTGTTTCTGTTTGTCTTCTCTCCAAAGCTCGGCCTACTATTCTGTAACTCGTCCACACTGCTAACTTCCTCATTTTCCCCAACCTGCTCCATCCCCAGCTGCATCCATTCACCTGTAATTAGCTCTTCTGGTCATTTTGTCTTTTCCACTCCCTCCTCAGCATATTTGGCTTCCTGTTTTCACTTGTTCTCCACTGGTTCCATCCGTTACTACCTGTCTATTTTCCGTTGCTAGTGTTATTTTTGATCTGCTACCTTCCTTCCTCAGTTTTTGTAAAGCCTCAATTTTTTAATAATTAATTCTTTTATAATGTCTAGTGGGAATCCTCCCCAGGAGAGGCTGGCCTACCAAAATTACTCCAAGAGTGACGACTTATCTGTGAGGCAATAGAAGAACCCAGAACATTCAGAGCATTGCAGAAATCAATGGTCAAGATTCAACAATGAGACAGAAGTCTGGCAAAAAACTGTAATTCATGGGAGAGTTCCCAGGTGAAAAGTGACATTGACATCTCAAATTTGCCATAAAACATTTTGATGATCCCAAAAAGCATTTGGGAAAATATTCTTTAAACGGACAAAACAAAAGTGGAACTTTTTAGAAGGTGTTTGTTCTGTTACATTACATTTCCCGTTAAAACTAACAAAAACGCCTCAGGAAAAGAACACACAAAAGAAAGTGTGATGGTCTGGGATTATTTGGAACAGGTTTTTTCCCTGCTTAGGACTAGAAAAACCTTAAAACAACTAAATATGAATCAAGTTGGGGTGCAGTGCCTGGCGATTCATGACGTTTTCTGAAAAGGCTCTTTTTCGACACACCAAAAAACATTTATTGCCAAAAAACAGCTGGGTGGTTTTTTAAGTGCTTGGGCTAATTTTAGCAGTAGAAACCCAAATGGAAGTATAAAAATTTTGCACAATATGTCCCCTTTAAAATGTGCCTAATATTTAGTGAAACTTGAAGAAATCTGTCTGGAGGCACATACTTCCTAACAGGTCTATAATTTATGTGTTTGCGAATGTGTTTGAGTAACTGATGGCCGTCCATCAGCCGGAGCTCTATTGATTTGGCTGGGCTGAATAATTGGTTGGGTCTACAAGCTGTCATGTTTGGCCTGATTGCAGAGCATCGATGGTCTGTGCAGTTATCATCTTCCATATCCCTCTCTGATCCATCTCCGGCCTCCTCAGCCTAACCCCGGCTGTATCGATTACAACTCAGCATGGCTTTAAATTTGGACAATAATCTACCGTTTCAAAGTGCTGTTGTTACAACCTATTTGCTCTCCACGCCTTGTTTTGTTTAGGGGGGAATTTGGGAAAGTGAAAAAAAAAAGAGGAGAAGAAAGCAGAATGAGGTCGTCTGGAAGGGTCGGAGCAGACATGAAGCGGGATTGCCCTAGTATTTCTTGACAGAGGGCGGCAGTTTCTACTACATAAGGATATTTAACATGTATAAGAGGTCCCCTGGAAATTTTATCACATGAACTTAAACCTGGAGCTGAAATGAGGGACTTCTGGGAGGCTAGCATGCCAGAATCTATCAAGATTTGATGTAACAGTTGCCAAAAAAGGCACAAATTCAAATTGCTCAGCTGACCAAAGGCATTGCAGGAGATATTCACATTTTGGCTCATTGCAACTACAAACCTTAATGTATTTATTGGGATTTTATGTACAAAGTTGCACATATTATAAAAATGAGATGTAATTTTCTAGTTAGATTTACTAAATTTAACCTGGAAACTGTGGTGTGCATTTGCATTCAGCACCCTTTCCTCTGATAACTGCTGCTCTGTGAAGGCCTCAGAACATTAGAAAACAAATCATGACGACCAAGAAACACCGCAGGCAGGTCAGGGAGAAAGTTGTGGAGAAGTTTAAAGCAGGGTTAGGTTATAAAACAACATCCCACCCTCAAAAACTGACAGGATGGATCTAGAGAGCACCAGTCACAGAAGCAGTCACAGAGAGTTGAGGAAATCTGTTGATTTAGCAACTTTTAGTTGTGAAACTTTTTAAATATGACATACCACATGAGATCAAAAGTACTTTTTAGGCTATAAGGCGCTGTGTTTGGCTAAAAACACAAAAAACACTGCATATCACCATCCACACACTGTCCCCACGGTGAAACATGGTGATGGCAGCATCATGCTGTGGGGATGCATCGGGAACTTACTCCCAGTTCCCATAGTTCAACATGCAGCCAGAGGTTAAACAATTTTCACATGATAAATACTTAGCTAACACTAATTAACTTATAATTAAGTAATATATTTTACTATTCTTTTTTTTTAATCACATGGAACACTTTTTATAAAATAAATGTGAATTAATTTGCAATTTTTTACTGTAATTATATTCGATGGCAAAAGCTTAAAAGGTTAAATGGGGATTGTGTCCCAAATGTCAAATCCCTGGCAAATTTAGGCTTAAAATAATCTTAATTTTCCCAACTGTTTTCCATAAATTTTTAACCTCTGAATAAGAGGTTAAGAATATTTATCCTTAATAAGAATAAATCTTTTTTATCTTTAAAAAGGGCTACCTGCCCATTTTTTTAACAGAAATAAAAGTTGATGTTGAAATAATAATAATAATAATAATAATAATAATAATAATAATAACTAAATCTGCAAAAGATATGAATAATTTTGGATTTAGATTATGTCCTATATCTGAGCAGATCAGATATTGCTCAGGGCCCCATTCTGCGTTGGACCGGCCCTGTCAAATCAGGACCAGCTCCCCACCAGTGGCACTGATTGCAAATTGCGTCATATTTGCAAGTTAATATTCATAAGCACCGACGTGTGTGTCACGTTTAGTGGCCAGAAAGAAAAAAAAAAGAAGCTCTTCCAGGATTGCTGAGGCGAGGCAAGGAGAAGATCAGTAGTGACCCCGCTTGAATAAATAGGAGAACTGCAGCCTCCTCTGAGAAACAGGTTTGTTACGTGAGCAAAGTTTAGTTTTAAATGCTTTGAAAAAATATTTATTCCACACTATCGACTTATCGCTTTAAATCGTTTTGCAGCCTTATTCGTTCAGTTCTTAAATTGCCATTAAAGTGACTAACGCGCCGTGTTTACTTCATTAAAGGCACACAACAATGGGAAAACTTACATTTGCAACAAGTTGGAAACTGTGTCGACTTTTATTCAACTTCAGATTCGGTCTGGCACGCGCGCTCACTGCGGTCCGCCGAGCCTGGAAGTTTCGAGAAAAGCAGGAAAAATCCATCCTCTCTTTCCTGCCACGTCTCAGCCTCCGGTTCGGTCCCACTGCTCACTTCCTCCGGAGGCTCAGGTGAAAAGAAAGAAGAGCTGCGGGGAGAGACTAGTTAATCCATTGACGGTAAATATGAACAAACCGAGCCATTCTCCCTCTGTTTCCTCTCTGTTTGTCGTCAGGAGGTTTTTTTGGAAATCAGAACCGAGTAGGCAGAACCAGGCGGCAGATGTTTCCCGTCTCCTCACAATCAATAACTCGGGGTTTTCGTTCCTTCCTCCCCCCTCTCCCCCCCAACACTCCTCCACAACATGAATGCTTTTTAGTGTATCAATTTCACCCGTTTGTTCACTTTGAAAAGGTTTTTTTTTTTTTTTTTTTTTTTGCAACTTCATCAAACTTAATTGTCGTACTTTGATTTTTTTGGCGCTGCAGGAGAGATAATTATCAAGCGGGGAGGAATTTACAAAAAAAAATCCAGCTCGCTGCTGCGGCTCTGCAGGAGCGCCTTGCGCATGTAGAAGTTTTAACAGCGAAGAGGGAACCCTCAGGCTGTTTATAGAGCTTTATCTCAAATATTAACAGCGAGCTAAAGTAGCTGCTCAAAGGGACGAAAAGAGCTGCACTCTTCTGCTTGCATTGTAACTCAGAGGGGTGCATTCCTCTCATCCTCCACGTAACGCACACATACGGAGCACCGCTCAAGTATTCTTTCCCCCTGGAAGCTTTTCAGATTGTTGTCATGTTGCAGCCATAAACTTCTTAAGGGTTTCTTTCAACAATGGCTTCCTTTTTACCACCCTTTCAAAGCCCCAGACTTGTGGAGGGCGCTATTAATGAAATAATAGTTGTGTTTTGGACAGACTCTACCATGTGGCTGCCTGTAGAGCTACTCCAGAGTTACGACGGGTCTCTTCATTGCCTCTCTGATTATTTCCTGAAGGTCACAAGCCAAAACATGTTGATCTTCAAATAAAGTTGTTTCTTGTAGTGCTTTGGGCAGTTTATGTGGCATTAAATCTTTCCGGATAAGAAATACAAGTCCAGGCTCTAATTGCTTCTCCAGAGTTACCCTGTTTGACTTCTTCTATATAATTAATGCTCTCTTTTCCTGTCAGATATGCTGGACGGCCATGCTTTTGTAGGTTTGCACCTTTTTTCTAAAGTCCTTACACTGGCTCCTATTAGGTTAGAGAGCAGACTTTAAATACTTATGTTTTTAAAATCATTTAACGGGTCAGTAAACACCCGCTGTTGTTGTATCCGCCTTCCAGACGGCTCAGGTCTCCCCAGAACCAAACGTGGAGTAGCAGCACACAGTTTTTGTGCTCCGCCAATCCGAAACAAACTTCCAATAAAACTGCAAAACAAGCCCAACTGTTTAGAGTTGCCTTCGTGTACCTTTGAATTAGAGCTGGACAGTCATTCAATAACATACATTGTGATGAGCATGTGATAAGTATCAGTAGAAAATGTCTGATAGAATATTTAATGTTCAATAATTCCTTTCCCCAGAATTGCACAGCATTCTGGGGGATGAAGGCAGACGAAAGGCTTTAGCTGCTCAACCTCTCACAGCCACCTGGGTAAGGTCGGTGGGATCAACTCACTCAGTCACTCTTTCTTTGGTTACCTAGCAACAACCTGCTGAGTAACCGGCGAAGCAGCAGTTTAAGTTTGTCCCCCTTGTCTCATAACAGCTTAAAAATAAACCGCATGGAGTGAAAACTGTGGATAAAACAGGAAAGGTCACACCTCCAGTTTGGCAGTATTTTAGACATTTAAAAGAAAAGACTAATTGATACTTATCATTATTGACTGATATGGAAAGTTTTTTCTGCCATGTCATCCAGCCCTATTAACCAGAACATTGATCAACATGTTTGATGTATATAAATTGTTTTTTTATAATTGGTTTCTGTACTATATTTTGTGTTGTAAAGCACTTTGAGCTGCCTTGCTGCTGAAATGTGCCATACAAATAAACTTGACTTGATTTGACTTTGCCATACTCTGATCTCTGACAGCAGGTGGTTAAATTGGATTTTATTTAGAGGTATCGGATTGAAAGGGGCTGAATGCTAATGTACATCACTTTGCATGTCGTTTTCTTTCCGGTTCATAATTCTGCAGTGACATGCGTTTGTCACATGAAATTCTTGAAGGTTGTAACGAGCACAGCCTCAGACTCCCTTATCGTTTTGTGCTCTGCTGCAGGCCCGCCATGCTGTTCAGACTCGCCGTTTGCCTCCTGGTTTCTCTGCTTGTCCTCCTGGTGCAGAGCAGCACCACTAAATCATCAAAGAGCCCCGCTGCCTCAGTAAGCCCCTCTCGTCCTCCTCTTGTGAATGACCCGAGCTGGCCTCTGGGAGTGCGCCTCTACCAGGCCCTGCGCTCTGACCCCAGCTCTGTAAACACGCTCTTCTCCCCTCTCCTCTTGGCGTCCTCGCTTGAGGCGCTGTCTGAAGGCTCGGCGGGTAAAACTGCCGAGCAGATTCGAGAACTTCTCAAGCCTCCGTCTGGGACCAAAGAGGCGGTTGGGGAACTTCTCTCCGTGGCATTGAACAGCTTCGTTAAAGCTAACGGGACTAGCTTCCAGGTCCACGCTTCCTCTGGTGTGTTCACCAAGCAGGCCCCTGCCATCAGTCAGGCTTTCGCGAAGGAGATCCAGAGCCGGTTCAGGCTGCAGCACCGGACGCTGGGGAAGGGGGATGCCAAGGCTGACCTGAAGCAGCTGCGTGAGTGGGCTGAGGCTGCGCTCAGTGGGAAGGAAGGAGCTCCCCTGGAGGCAGAAATCAAGGCTAAAGCTGGAGCCATGATCCTGACAAATGCTCTTCACTTCAAAGGTTTGTGGTAAAGCAGAGTAGGGTGCTGAGTTTTGATTAGATCAGTCCTCTTTCAACCTTTTGCCCACACCTTAACCCTACCAGTTCCAGTTGCATGTTCACACTGGGGAGCAGGTGTGTCCCAGTTTGTTTTGCCATCTTCACAAGTTGAGGTAGGGCAGTTTGTTTCTTAAAAAAATAGTTTGTAGGGGGGAAAGTACCAAAGAAGAAGTAGAAGCAACAAACACAGGATAAAGCAAATTTTCTCCATTAACAATATATTTCAGTCACAATAGCCGTGTTTCCATCAAGGAGTAGTTTATGCGCATTTTTAAATATCAGTAGAAAAGGTTGATGGAAATTTGAAATAATGTCATCATTGTTATCACTTGATAAAAATTGTGAAAAATGATCTTTTCTCTAAACTTGATAACTTTTGTGCCACCTTTGGTAACAACAGATGCTATTAAGACTTTTCAAAAACAGCCAGTGAGTCTTTTAATTCAGGATATTGGCTCATTCTTCTATGCTGGACTGATTTAATCAGCCACATCAGAGGGATTCTGACCGTGAACTTTGACTAATTAATTTCAAAACCTTTATTAATTTTTCTTTAGCCATTTGGAGGTGGATCTCTGTTTTGCTGCATAGCCCAAGTTGGCGCGAGCTTAAAGTCACAAACTGATGACTGGACATGGATTTTCACATTTCTACCACCATGTTTGACTGTTAGTTTGATGTTCTTAAATACTGATAGTTTTATACCATTTGTTACTTGGATGCTGACTTTCAGAACAGTCAGCATCCAATTCTATGGACCTTTGTCTCAGCCGTCCATACAATATTTGGTGAAAAATCTCTCCGTAGCTGCAATCCTCTTCTTATTTTGCTCTTTTTATTGTCTTTCTAAGTAGCTTTTCTGCATTTGGTTGTGAATGTGCTTTAATTTCTTATCTACTACTTATGGAATGTTATGCAGTAAATAAATAGACTGCAAAATATTATAAAATTTGAGGTCCATATCACTCATCCCTGAGCCAGAGTTACAATTCAAGTGTTGGAGTGGCCTATTCCAAGTGCAGGCAGAAGTCCAGTTAAGAATCTCTGACAAGATTTGAAAATTAACGTTCAGATTTTCTCTGTTTTGGTCCAATGGGGTAAAACATTTCTGTTTCTGGATTGGGTGAACTTGTATGGATATAACCCAGAAGATCTTTGGCTGTAATTGAAACTCTTTTTCGACAAAGTGTTGACTTGGAGAAGCTGAATACAAACTCTCACCTCAATTATCATATTATTTAAAATGAATTAAAGAAATGTATAGCTATGCACTACTTTGTGTTGCTCTATTATATAAAATCCCGGTAAAACACGTCGAAGTTTGTGGTTGGAATGTGATAGGTTCAATACGTGTTAATGTTTTTGAAAGGCACTGAACTGGTTTTCAGGCCTAATAAACCAAATCTATAAATGCGAGGTAGATGGTTGTTTGTGTCTCTGTGTTGTGACACTTATCCTTCCTCCAGAATTCTGTCTGGAGGAAGGATGAAACACCGAGCAGCAATGCAGAAATGAACACACTGGCGGATCATAAGAAAAAAGAACTCTACATTAACATATCAACAACTCTTTTTGTACATATAGTTTATGAGAAAATGAGACGTCTATTTATTTACAATTAAATAAATAACTGTATTTGACCAAATATTATAAAATATGCAGAGTTTTAATGAAGTATTAATTAAGAAAAAAATAGCAAGGGAGAGGGAAGTAGCTCAGTTATGCTAGCTTGACTATGACAACCTTAACATGTAGATGTGGTGTGGATTCATGGTCTGGTTCAGTTAAAAAAAATGGTGATTTAAACACCAACTCTGACAGATCATCAGCAGAGCAGGTGTTTAAATTAGCTAATCAACCACCATTGTGTTAGCATAGCTAATAGCAGCGGTAGCTAATCTACCACAGTGATCACTCGTAAAATAAACATCAAGCCTAAAAACATAAAACTGTAACAAACAGAATTTTCTGTTCTTTGTGTGGGAATATTATTCATCAGTGTAATGATGAAAAAGTATCATAAGTTTCTTACCTCAAGAGTGTGAAGGACAGTGTCACTCGCAACTCCCAAAGTGTTTTGTAGATGGTGCGATACGTGATGGAGACGTGTCTGGCAAATTACTTGAAAAATAAAACAAGTCTTGTTTTAGTTAATTTGCTCAAATACAATAATACAGGAATTCAAGATATCAAGACAAAGTCATTTTAATTACTTCAAAATTACTTAATTTTTTAAAAGTGTGTTTTTACTGCATTGCATGTGATTAATCTGCTCTATTTGAACAATATAAACAATACCTACACTGCTCAAACCTGGACTGGATTATTACGCTAATAGTAA